>JBBPBX010063999.1:7017-20378 GCA_038048925.1 Garcialebias charrua | reverse complement strand
AGTGACTCGCTGACACAGATGAGATAACTTAGTTATCAACGTGATTACTCTTTATTTTAATCACCAACACAGACCCCGCATGCGATGTGACCGGGTCGGACCGGGTGCAGCCGCTCATCTTCTAAAATAGCGCTTATTATTAAACACATAACAGCGGAGTTATGAAGTGTCTTTGTGTCCTCAACTTTAAAAACAAAAACAGAGTTGTTAGTGCACTAAAAACAGCGTAACTCTTGGAAAAAGGAGCTACTGGCAGCCAGAACTTAGATAAAAACGGAGCAGGTGGATCTCTGCTGTCTGCCTCTACACACAGCTCAGCTCAGCAGTACTGCGCTGAAACCACTCCCATGCACTGACACGCCCCCACAGTTTCAGACCAAGGGAAAATAATGTATTTTCATGATTTTTGACACTTAATTTTATAAGGAAAACAATGTTTTTAATCAGTCAGATTTATATGGGTGATTAATAACACATATTTATGCCATGTGACAAACTAAAAACACACATTTAATTTCACTTTACACGGTCTTTCCCAGCTAGCAAGCAAATGTTCAGATGACGTTCAGTGAACGTCGTCTAAAGATCGAATGTCGAATGTTCAGGACCCAACCTTGTCTGAACTTTGCCTGAACGTTAACGCTGAACGTTAACGCTGAACCTTCACTCACTGTACGAAAAAAAAATTGGTGTAATTTCATTCAATTAGTTCTTACATCTTTGACACTTTAATGGTTGTTATAATTTATGACCAAATCTCTATTTTTGTTTTGTTACAAAAAGTGTGCACTTCTGACATTGTCTGAACATTGACTGAACATTGTCTGAACATTGCCTGAACATTGTCTGAACATTGTCTGAACATTGTCTGAACATTGTCTGAACATTGTCTGAACATTGTCTGAACATTGTCTGAACATTGTCTGAACATTGTCTGAACATTGTGTGAACATTGTGTGAACATTGTCTGAACATTGTCTGAACATTGTCTGAACATTGTCTGAACATTGTGTGAACATTGTCTGAACATTGTCTGAACATTGTCTGAACATTGTGTGAACATTGTCTGAGTGCACACTTCTGACGTTTTCTGAATGTTTGCTTACTGTGAGAAAAAAAACAAGTGGCATAATTTTATTTAATTAGTTTTTTAATCTTTAAAACTTTAATGGTCATTAATTATTATCACCAAATCTCTATTTTTGTTTAGAAGTGCACTTCTAATGTTGTCTGAATCTTGTCTGAACGTTCACTCTGGACATTTAATGTGAAAAAACATGTTTGGTGTGATTTAATTTAAAGAGCATAGTACAAACTTAATGGTTGTTATTATTTATCACCAAATCTCTATTTCTGTGTTGTTATAAAAAATTGTACACTTCTGTTAGTTAGATGTTTAAAGCTGCAGTATGTAGCTTTTTTTATGAACATATTTCTTCACTCTGTCACTACCTCCTGACAGACTGATGTTAGCCAGGTAATCTCTGAAAAAAAAAAAAAAAAATATTGTCCCCTTGCTTCTCCAGGTGGTAAATAAGCATTTCTAAAAAGAAAAGGTGACCCGCCATTTTCCAGCCAATAAAAACAGAGTTTGTAACCAGCCAATAAAAACAGAGCTTGAATTTGAATCAGCCAATAAAAACAGAGCTTGAATTTGAAATTCAACAGACCACAAGGGGGCAGAGCCACATATGGCTCTGAGGGGGAGGGATCAGAATGCTTTGCCTGTTGAAAATATTTCTAACTGCTGCAGTTCTACAGAAACTGCATACTGAACCTTTAATAGAGGGTTTAGGGCCCTCTTTTCTCCCACAGTACTTCTCTCAGTTAAACTCTGGTGCCAGAAAATGGCTTCCATTAACTCCTGTTTATCCCCCCAGAAGCAAAACCTTGTTGTTCTGGTGGTTTGATTGAACACTGTGACAGTTGAGGGTGGGCAATCACAACCCCCACTGTTGGTTGGAGGCCCTTTCATTGGCCCTTTGATTTCTCCCAGGATGCCTTGTGGTGAAGGTTTCCCATCATTGCCACCATTTTAGTTTGTTTGGTTCAACACAGAGGAGCACCGCCCTGCAGCTGGATCTTGATGCTTGAACCAAATCCCTGGTCAGCAGATACCAACAAGAAAGGTAAGGGCTTGAGGCCTTATGCTCCTAACCCCAGTTGAATAATGAAGGTTTGTGTTTGCTCATTAAATTATTCTGAATTAATTAAAATTTATAAGCTGCTTCCAAGTTACACCAAGACAGGTTTAAGGCTTTTGAACTGCAACTTCGGACATTTTACTTTAATTTCAGAGTTAGCTAGCCTCAAAAATATTTGAGTTTTGCTTCTAAAGCTAAAACTTTCTCCAGTGAACAGCTGTTTCCTCAGCATCAGTTCCAGATGTTTTGTAACCGTCAGACTGTGGTTCTGCCAGAACTTTAAAACAGAACGCAGCTCACCCCGTCATTCCCGTCTCTCTGTTTCATAGGGTTTGGGTTTAGGAGTCCTATGACGGGGCCTGAATCCTCTTCTAGTGTGGACGTCGCCGAACAGGAAGAGAGAAACGAACACGTCCAGGTTGTGGAGGTCACTTACGCAACGACTCTCAACAAATCAACTGACAAGTGAGTGTTTAAAGCAAACACAAAGCTTCTGAACGGTTTGAACCATACAGATCAAAAGAGTTCACTCAGCTGGATAAGGTGAAGAAACTTGAAGACGTTCAAGTGGAAAGATTATTATTACTTTTTTAACCTTTTTCACTACAGATTTGAACTGTTGTCCCTCCCCCCATCCCCCAATGCTGTTATTGCATGAGCACCCTGTGAGTCATCAAGGCCCCTAATGACCGTCAGGCTGATGTTCCTCATTTGCATGTGAACAAGCTGTTTTTATTGACATTGTTAAACCTGTTTGTCCTATGTGGAGGAACTGAAACTGAGGCTTCTAAAAAACTCTCATTGACAATGGCAAAAAAACATTTATTCTGTTCCTAAATCTACTCTTTGGAGACAAACTCATCTTGCTGCCAAGCGGAAATTTAAGTGTTTAGATGATGACCAAGATGATTCTCAAGATTTTGTTTAAAATTCTCCTGCATTTCAGCATGAAGTCATTGCCATGCATAGTGAACACAGTGAATCACTTGAAAGTTCTGACTCTCTTCATGATGATGGCACCAATGAACCAGAAACTGTAGATATTCCTGTAAATGGGTCCTTTTCAGATGATGATCATGGCAGTATTCATTCAGACCATC
This sequence comes from Garcialebias charrua, assembly GCA_038048925.1. NCBI lineage: Eukaryota > Metazoa > Chordata > Actinopteri > Cyprinodontiformes > Rivulidae > Garcialebias > Garcialebias charrua. The sequence goes on along the minus strand of JBBPBX010063999.1, from coordinate 17,134 downwards.
ATGCCAATCATTCTTATGATTTTCCCTCTGAATTGGATGTTCACATTTCACATAACTCTGAACTTGAACCAGATCGCTCAACAGATTGTTCTTCCTTACTGACGGTGAACAAGCCACCTATCAACATTTGCTGGGATGGATGTTTTTTTTATTATTTATTAATCCAGTTATAGGGGAGACCCCAGCAAGGCACTGTGCATTTTCCAGATTGCCTTTGCATATGACTAATTACTCTTTTTTGTTTTTGTTTGTTTTTTTGCAAATGCAGATGGAATCATGAATGGGGATTCTGCGGCAAGAGAGGATTTTATAAGGACTCATGCTGCAGAGCATTTAAAACATGCAAAAAGGGTAGAGGACATGCGCTCACACTGGACAATTAAAACGTGTCACAAAGAAGTGGAGGTGGGGCTTTCACACTGGACATTTAATGCACCACAAAGAAGTGGACACTGGACATTTAATGCACCACAAAGAAGTGGAGGTGAGGCTTTCACACTGGACATTTAATGCACCACAAAGAAGTGGACACTGGACATTTAATGCACCACAAGAAGTGGAGGTGGAGGACATAGTCACACAGGACATTTAAAATGTGCCACAAAGAAGTGGAGGACACGGGCTCACACAGAACTGAGGAACACATTTTTTGGGGGGAGAGATGCAAATACAGGTGCTGGTCATAAAATTAGAATATGAAAAAGTTTATTTATTTCAGTAATTCCATTCAAAAAGTAAAACTTGTATATTATATTCATTCACACAGACTGATATATTTTTTAATTTTTTTTTAATGTTGATGATTATAACTGACAACTAATGAAAAGCCCAAATTCATTACCGGTAGCAGAAAATTACATTACTTGAGATAAAAAATTTAAAAAAGGATTTTTATAGATGTTGGCCAACTGAAAAGTATGAACATGTTACCATGGTCCTTGCAAAAGGACCCCCAACTAAGTATTCAAAGATGTACATATTGTACATTTCATGTTCATAGTTCTCAGTTGGCCAACATTTATAAACATTTTTTTTAATTAATCTCAAGTAATATTCTAATTTTCTGAGGTACTAAATTTAGGGTTGTCATTAGTTGTTGGTTTTAATTATCAGCATTAAAAGAAATAAACTTGAAATCAGTTTAATGAAAGTTTCACTTTTTGAATGGAATTACTGAAATAAATCAACTTATTTAAAATATTATGACCAGTACACTTTTTAAACATATTTGTGGTGGGACTGTAATTTTATATAGCTTTCATATTTCTCGTGTTACTGCCAGTGTTGCAGCTATAAATCCAAAAGAAAAATGAAGGCATGTTAATAATAAAAAAAAAAAAATTATACAGACCAAAGCTATGTGAGCTGTGTACTTTTAGATTTGTTTGGTACATTTTGTTTTGCCACCAGTTGATAAGCTCCCTCCAATGTAATTCTAAAGCTTTTGTTTTTTTAAAGGTACCAAAGGTGGACTTTTCCATTTTATGTGTTATGCTGTTCTGTTAATCTTTTAATTTATGTTAAAGAGGATAAAGGAAAAATGTAAGGAGTGATTTGTAAACCTTAAACCAACGGTTTCCACCATGTTTCCTGCTGCACAATGGATGGTCAAATGTGGTTCCTAGCTTTGTTTGCCTCAACGCAGTTTTGAAGTAGATGCATTATATTTTTCATATGCATAGCATGTACAGATTCTTTTTGTACCTATTTTTGTACCTATTTTGTTACAACTGATGCCAGTTATGCATTTTTTTATTCATATACGGATTTGTTTTATATTATGATACTGATGCCTTTATGTGTAATAAACTGATTCTTTTATCATAACTTTCGACTCTGTTATTTTTAATGTTAGTACTGTAGAATTAATTCATAGCCAAGAGTTATTTGCACAACTACATATCATCATGATTCCACTAATAAATCTCAATTTAAAACTGTGGATTGGGAACTTGAAAAGTTTGTGTTGTCTGAACGTTGAAGGGACAGTTTCTGAACGTTCAGGGGACAGTTTCTGAACATTCAGGGGACGTTGTCTGAACGTTCGGGGGACAGTTTCTGAACATTCAGGGGACGTTCTCTGAACGTTTTATGGAGTTTCATTTGGACGTTCAGTGAACGTTTTCTGCAAACGTTCAGAGGACGTTGATGACAACGTTCAGAGGACGTTGTCTGAACGTTCAGGGGACGTTCTCTGAACGTTCGGGGGACGTTGTCTGAACATTCAGGGGACGTTCTCTGAACGTTTTATGGAGTTTCATTTGGACGTTCAGTGAACGTTTTCTGCAAACGTTCAGAGGACGTTGATGACAACGTTCAGAGGACATTGTCTGAACGTTCAATGTTAGCTGGGTTAAAGTGGTCTGTGGTGATGTTTAATCATTATTTGGTTAACAAGATCCATGTGTTTTGCAGGTGCCTGTTGTGCCGGATGTAGAAGTCCCAAGGCGAAAGGTGAAGTCTCTACGGACTACCAGCTCAGCCTTGCTGGTTGGAGATCTACGGGAGAGAGTTATTGGCCAATTGAAGTTTGACTGGGAGGCAATCGGGGGCTCATAAAGATGTGGAGTCAAAGCCTTTGGCCAACACAAAGCTTGATACTTGGTGAGTGTATATAATGTAGGACAAAACTCTGCTCTCTCCTCACCATCCTACTACCTCCTGCAGCTCTTCTTCATCAATCACCTGTACATAGGGGTGTAACGATACACAAAACTCACGAGACGAGACGAGAAAATCACAGATCTCGCGAGAACGAGACGAGATTTTAACATTAGTTCAAGAAAACTTCAAAGATCGGTTTTATGCCGCAAAAAGGCTTTTATTCTGTTTTAACATGTATTACAAACCCAACTGATGTCTTCATTTTACTGATTGAATCTCCTTAGACCTTAGAACGTTCAACTTTGTTTAAAAAAATAGATATTCACGCAGGACTTTCCAAAACTGACTCTGCAGCCGTCACTCACCAGTGTTGCCAGATTGGGCGGTTCACCGCGATTTTCCTTCTGACTTTTGCGGGTAGAGATTGCTTTGGGTGGGTGGGACTCTATCTGGCAACACCGGTCACACCGGTGTTTACACGCGTGTCTTTACATTCGGGGCAGCGTCGGGACCCTCCATCAATGTAGAGGCGTCTGCGGCACCCTCCATCAGTAGTTGGGGCGTCTTCTATAGCAACTTCATCCGGCGAAGCCATGCTGTCCGTGACGCTGACTTGCTAGGGGCTCTGCTAGCATTAGCATTAGCATCTCGCGAGACAACGTTACCTCTCAACGAGAGATATCGCGGGAGTTTAATATCGCGAGATCTCGTACAACGAGATCTCGTTACACCCCTACCTGTACATCAACACCTTGTGCCTAACAGTGAGTTGAACTTGTTTTCTGTCTGTGTTTTCTGTTTTTATTGCAGGTCATGACCCTGCTTTAACTTCACATGTTCATGTTTGTGTCTCTTTCAACAGACAAAACCTGTTGGCACCTGACGTCATGGGCAGACCTGTGTCCTCTGCTCTCTCCTCACCATCCTCCTGCAGCTCCTCTCCATCACTGTGCGTCACCACCTTGTGCCTAACAGTGAGTTGAACTTGTTTTCTGTCTGTGTTTTCTGTTTTTATTGCAGGTCATGACCCTGCTTTAACTTCACATGTTCATGTTTGTGTCTCTTTCAACAGACAAAACCTGTTGGCACCTGACGTCATGGGCAGACCTGTGTCCTCTGCTCTCTCCTCACCATCCTCCTGCAGGTCCTCTCCATCATCACCTGTGCTTCAACACCTTGTGCCTAACCCTGTCATGTATCCACATCAATGACTGCTGCCAAAACAGGAAAACACACCTGACCTGATGGACAGACCTGCTCTCATCAAGACCACACACCTGACCTGAACTCACATCTGGACTCCCATGTACCCATCATTCAGTGTTTCCCCTACCATTATACAAGCGGGGTGCGCCACCCCGTCAACAGAACTGAGCACCCCGCCTACCAGACCAAACTTGACCCACCCACCCAGCACTGGCATTGCACTAAGCTAGCAGCACAAAATACAGGCTCTCTAGCTAAAAAGCTAAAGGGAGCGCTCACGTTGCCTCTCCCCTCGTGCTGAATGCCCCCTGCCCCTACAAGCTGCACTCAGACGTGTCCGTCCCCCGTCAACAAAAATCATGGATGAGATGAGCACTCCGCCATGGCAAGTTAACTAGGGGAAACACTGCATCATTCATGGTTGAATCATTGCTCAATGGCTAAGCTGTTCCATCTGATCCATGAGAACCACCTAATAAGCCTGTCTACCTCAACTTCAATCAAAGTAAGGGAATTTTCGATGCTTTTTTTGTGCTGCTTCTAGCTTTTTAAAGTTCCTGGACTGTACACTAAGGCACTGGTTTTTCATACATGATGGTTGCAACATGTTTCTGATGGATGCCAATTGCTCCTGATGATGTGATTTGATAATGATAGTTGAAAACTGTTTATGATGGATACCAATTGCTCCTGATGGTTGAGAAATGTTTATGATGGATCTGCTTTGCTAATGATGGTTGAATCCTCGTTGGAGTCAACGAGGGACAAGCCCCCAGAAACCATCTTGGCTACAGCAAACTGGTTGGTCCACTTAAGTTGTTTACTTGGTGGTTTAACTTCAGTGTGCTTTGGACTACTCTGACTGACGAAGCCCTCTGGAGTGAGGGTGAAACGTTTCTACAAAAAAGAAACTGTCCAGATGAACTGATTGAGAATGAGCGGATTTGATACCTGGACTATTGAGAATGAACTTTCTTGTCTTGAACCACTTTGGACATGTCTGCCTGCCTGGGAGGAGTCAACGAGGGACAAGCCCCCAGAAACCATCTTGGCTACAGCAAACTGGTTGGTCCACTTAAGTTGTTTACTTGGTGGTTTAACTTCAGTGTGCTTTGGACTACTCTGACTGACGAAGCCCTCTGGAGTGAGGGTGAAACGTTTCTACAAAAAAGAAACTGTCCAGATGAACTGATTGAGAATGAGCGGATTTGATACCTGGACTATTGAGTGTTGGATCACCAGATTTCTCGCTCCATGTTTTAAAAAGGAGGATCTGAATGTATTTATGTAGGATCACCAGATTACTCGCCCCTGAAAGAGGGTTAGTTTTACTAGAACTTCATACTGAATATGTGACCCATCACATCATCAAACGGGGGTTAAAGTCAAATTTGGTCAAAATGACCTACAAGCAAACATATATATTACTGACTTTTAGAAATACATTTTCTTACTTAGATCATCCTGACAAATTCATCGTGTTGTCTTAATAATCAGGAAAATGGTTTGATATTTGGTGTGAAGATTTTATTTCAGATATTTAATTTAAACCATTTGATAAGTTATTCATTCATCTTATTTACTATCTAAATTTACGCAAACCACTTTGAAAAATAAACCCATTTGATGTGATGGGTCACAAATTTATTATTCAGCTTCTTTTGTTGGATTTGATTTAAGAATTGTGGACATTTTTAAATAAAACTTGAAAGATTTCATTTGTGCAATGGAGATTTATTTAGCCAACTTAAATTTCTCATTACAATGAGAGTATTGTACAGGTACTTGTATTTGAAAGCTAGAAATCATGGCAAAACACATATTTAATTTGATTTATGTTCAAGCTGGACTTTTAAGTTTAAAGAAAGGGACAATGTAGTTTGGAATAGTTCACATTTTTAGTTTGGAAAAAATAAACATTTGAGTTTTCTTTCTTATAACTGTTATAAGAAAGAAAACTCAAATGTTTATTTTTTCCAAACTAAAAATGTGAACTATTCCAAACTACATTGAACAATTCATTGAACATGAACAATCAAAATAGATTCAAAGTTATTTATTCATCTACTGAACAATGTTTTTAACCTCCCAGAGAGAACAATTGCAAACAAACAAAAGTACACTTGTGTTATAATATAACACAAGTTTTTTGTTTGTTTGCAATTGTTCTCTCTGGGAGGTTAAAAACTTTAATAATAACTTTAATAATAACTAATAACTTTGAATCTATTTTGATTGTTCATAATTTGCACTAAAATGTATGAATCCATATTATTATAATAATAATAATAAAATTTATGGAATGTTCTAAGAAAGTTCTAGCAGAACGTTCTCAGAACGTTAGGAGGGAACGTTCCCGTAACCTAAAAATAACGTTCTCAGAACGTTCTTAGAACGTTCTCAGAACGTTCTCACCTAACGTTCTGAGAACGTTCTCAGAACGTTCTACCTAACGTTCTGAGAACCACGAGAAAACTCCACACCAGAACGTTCTCAGAACGTTAGGAGGGAACGTTCCCGTAACCTAAAAATAACGTTCTCAGAACGTTCTTCTGTTACTTGGGCCGGACCTGTTCTAAAAATAGCACAACTCACTACTAAGCTGCATTTAAAATTTCATTTTATTCAGTTGTTATTCTTTTTTGTATTTATATATATTTTTAAATGTCTATCTTAAAAAAATGTTCTTAAAAATATGTTTATTATACTTTTTTTTTTTCAATTTACGCTTTGTTATTTCCGAAGAGTTTATCAAACTCGTGCCCTTTGTATGACTCTGTACCCACAAAGTAGCTCTCAGTTTCAAAAAGGTTGGTGACCCCTGCACTATGAGAAGGTGTTATTTATAAAGCCCTATTCACATGGGATTAGTTTTACCTAGGGACCACATGCTATTTATAATAATTACTGAGATTGTCCTTGTTGTTAATCCTGTGCGAATCAGCCATGTCAGTCATTTGTAAAGTAAATATTCCCCCGCGCACCTACTATATTTTTCTGAACTCCGAGGTCCAATGATAGTACTAATCCAATGTGAATATGCATCTCTGTGATTTGGACAGAAATGTGCAGGATCCGATATGTAATGAGGCATTTTTTTATTTTTGTTTAAGCAAAATAGTTTGGAAAAATATAGAACAAGGCTATTTTAAATGAACGCACTGCTTGCTTTGGTTTTATGAGCTGCTACTTCCTTCACCGCAGTTGACAGGAGGTGCGGAGACGCGCGCCTGCAACTGACCCATCCATCCATCCAGCTTCTTTCTTTTCGGTTAGCGGAGTCACTGGTGTCCATGTCCAGCAGTCGCTGTGCGAGACATCCTGGACAGGTCACAAATCCATTTCAACTGTCCATCTGAGCTTAACGTGGCTTTTTTTTTACCTCTTAAACCGGCCGGTCGGACCTGCCTCCTCCTCAAGTAGATTAACACTTTTATATTGTGCATTCTTTAGTTTTCTTTGTGCTGATTCATAAAAACACATCAGAACCTGAGACCGGCCAGGACCGCATATTAAACACATTATATGGACCAGCCCGGTCATGACAACGCAGCGGATAAACATCATACCCGGAAGATGTCTGTAAATTTTAGCTAAATCGCAGACTTTGGTTATCCCGTGCAAATGCGCCACATAAAAAGCAGACTTTGGGGGGATTACACTGGTCCTTAGGTAAAACTAATCCCGTGCGAATAGGGTTTAAGACTGAATACCCTGATGCATGCTCAATAATCCAGCTAAAAAATCTAAAAAGGCTAACCCCCAATTTACACTACATGCGTTCCGGCTCCGGTCTGCTCCGGTCCGACCTCCGCAGCAAATACGCACCTATTATAATCAATGAGAGCGTTTACACTGGCTCCGCACAGCCGGGGCGAGCGGACGGCAGTCCGTCAAAATATACCTCGATCCTATTTCTGCCGGACGCCGGAGCTGTGCCGGAGTCAACTTTCAAAGATTACGTCGCACCAACAGGAAAAGGAACGAGCACAACATCCGTATTTACAAAATAAAATCACCACGGGCGGACTTTTATCCTAGCTCTATACGGATTTATTTGTACAAAAATGCTGTCAAACTATCATTTATGACTACACCTACAAACGCAATACAATAAATAAATAAATAAATAAAGTATTTTATTCTGAAATGTAATAGATCACATCCTGTCGCTCAAACCATGTCCTGTCGCTCATATCTCAATGCAAAAAACAATCAAACAGCGAGGCAGTCTCTACTGTTGTTCTCCTTCTTCCACCGAATGAATTGTTTTGTTCTGACTTCATTATTTATCACTTGATTTATCGCGCGATCTCGCAATTCCCGCGCATGCGTCTCGGAGCGGCGCATCCAGGCGGACCGGACCAGAGCGGAGGTAGTGGAAACTGGACTTTGAGACGCTCAGCTGCGACCTGCGGAGCGGGGCGGAGCGGAGCCGGAACGCATGTAGTGTAAATTCCGGGTAACAGTCTGAGTTTGTTGCAGTTCCTCAGACTGAAGACTTCTGGATAAAAGAAGAAACGTTTTCAACAAGTTGTTAATTATTTTTGATTTAATTTTATTTATTTAATCCGTCCAGAGGACCTGACTTAACTTAGTTAGATTTCTCTATTGATTACTTTTTTAAACTAATAAAACTGATATTTTACCATATTTTTTGTTTATAGTTGTGAAGTGCGCTTGCCTTATTTGACTTGGGGAAAAAAAACAACTACCGGTACTGGTTTTTGAGATTTTAATTAGGGGTGCAGTAATCGATTTTTAAAAGAATCGAGATTCTTAGTCCTGGCGATTCAGAATCAATTCTAAAAGCCCCAAAATCGATGTTTTTATTTTATTTTTTAAATTACATTAAAACCCAAAAGATGAAGAAAATAAAACAATATCTCATAATATATGAAATAATACATAAAATGAAAGGTGGCAGAAAGAAGAAGAAATCTGACCCGAACCAGTGACCTCCAGGACCCGATAAGGATAAAGCGGGTAAAGATGATGGATAGATGGCTGTTTTGTTGAAAAGATTTACCAAACAAATCTTTTAAACAAAATCCATCCATACACATTTGAAACATGGATGAATGCAATATGATTTTGAAGTCTATTTTATTTTGAGTTAAATGTTTATGCAATACAGTAGGCTGAAATCTTTGTTTACGTTTGTATTTTGAATTATTTGTGATGGACTGGAGACATGTCCAGGGTGTCCCCTGCCTCTCGCACAGTGACTGCTGGATATAGGCACCACCTCCGGGACCCGATTAAAGCTGCTGCATTCTATTCATATACCCATCTGCTCACAATTCAGGCTGCTGTATTTATACTGCATTATTTGACATTATTAATGTTTGCTACAAGCATACATTATTGTTTTGAATAAATGTTTTATTTGTTTATATTATTGTTTAATCTTTTCATGATTTCAATTGAAAATTGTTTCAGAATTGAAAATCTTTTCAGAATCGAAAATCGATTGTTTCAGAATTGAAAATCTTTTCAGAATCGAAAATCGATTTTTAAACGAACCGGTGCATCAAAAATCGGAATCGAATCGATTCTCCAGACACTGAGAGATTCGCACCCCTAATTTTTATTATGAGAATATTGAACCATGTTATTGACAAACAGTTACTGGAGGTAGCGGTGCCACCCTTTTAGCCATAACTTGCTGAATTAAGAATAGAAGTATTAATGTTTTTCTGGCTAAATGTTTATCAATTTTTATGTTAAGAGTTAATGCTTAATTCAACATTTGTGAGAAAAAACATTTTAGTTTAGTGTTAAGATGTTTCATTAAAGCCTTGAAGAGGGGGGGGGGTTGTGTGGCTTTGCTTCAAAGGTCCAGAGTTTCTTTGAAAGATAAGGGCCCAATCCTTCTCGAAAGACTGGTCTTTGATGGAATGAATGCATATCACCCATCTCACTTCAAGCTTTGCAGTTCTTCTGAAAGGGAGTTAGGCAAATAATGTGTTTCCATGCATCTCACAGCCAAGTTTGTAAGATGTTGATGAGCACAGCTCAGCAATTAAGGGCAAACTGACCTTGTAGCTGATAGATGAAACAGAAAGCCTTTGGCGGTGCCTGGCACCGCTTTGAAAAACAAAGTTTGATTGAAAACGTGTTTGATGAGTGAGTGAAGTCATGTACTCCACAAAGGTATAAATTAAGAAGCGCTCGGATAAACATTTGAGGGTCTGTTGCGAGTCTTGATCAGACGTCAAAGCTGCATGATGTATATTCCACGCCAAAACTGTGAGGCCCTTCCAGTTGTGTCAAGAGGTGAGGGATAATGATTTTACATCAATGC
>JBBPBX010063998.1:0-20378 GCA_038048925.1 Garcialebias charrua | reverse complement strand
TCTACATGTTCAGAACTCAAGTACAACCGTGAATTCCTGATTGATGTTGGAAAAACTGCTCATTTGGGAATAAACAGCGAGCTTAAGGAGAAGCTACATGAGCTTGAGGAGAAGCTACGTGAGCTTTGTGACTGCGACCTGCTCTGGAAGCCAGCCCCGAGCCTCGCTTCATCGCGCCCACAGTGGAAGCGCAACAAGCGGAGTGACTGCGACCTGCTCTGGGAGCGAGCACCGAGCCTCCCTCCATCGCGCCCGCATTGGAAAGGCGACAAGCGGCGCGACAGGAAGCAGAAGCGGGGTAAGCGTGGAGGTATCAGAGCTAGGCTAGCAGCTAGCCCACACAAACCAGCGATCCCATCCATGGTTTTGGCTAACGTGCGTTCCTTGGACAATAAACTGGATTATATACGCCTGCTACGAACGACAAAAAAGACTGTGAGAGACTGCTGTGTGTTTGTATTCACGGAAACGTGGCTCAACAACAACGTTCCGGACCATGCTGTTCAGTTAGGGCAGCTAACATGCTACAGAGCAGACCGAACCCTCGAGGGAGGTAAAGGCTGAGTTAGACTTTCGCTTTGGTCCGCAGGCTGGAGCGCGCGCGCCGCGCGTGCACTTGCCGCACGGCGAAATGCGTTCATAGTTTCGCCCCTGTGTTTATGGTTGACGCACGGCGGAGCATGGCAAAGTGCTGTTCTTTTACGGGCCAGCAGGTGGCAGTAGCCTCTACAACATGTGCATATGTTACAAGAAAGGGTGTAGAAGAAGAAATCTACCGTAGAAGAAGAACTGTTTGACGTCACAACACAAACAAAATGGCTTCCCGCTCGCTTCATTCTTGAACTGTCTTTATTAGAGGAGCAAATTATAATAGAACAACAGTTATTGTGTCTTGCAATTTTAATGAGACGAAGAAGACGCAGAAGGAGATGGTATGTTCGGCCATTACACTCTCAGAGACGTACTGGTGGGGAATATAACATGCTGGTGATGCCGATGCGGAGAATTGACGAAGAAATGCACTTCAGTTACTTCCGCATGTCTGCACGCCGATTTGATGACCTGCTACATCGTATTTCGCCTTTCATACGACATGGAAGGACCCACAGCAGCCCTGTGACATTACCCGAGCGTTTGGCAGTGACTTTAAGAATCCTGGCTTCAGGTAGCAGCCAGAAAAGTGTAGCAGCCAGCTACAAACTTGGTGCAACTACGGTTTCCCTGATAGTCTCTGAGGTGTGCCAAGCTATATTGTATATTGCTATATGTATTTGAATGTTAATGATTTTAAATAAAATGAAACTACATTGAAATATCCACTTCAGCTTTCCGTCTGTTTTGTTTGCATATTGTATTTACAAAGCCACTAACAGTTGTATTACATAAAATTTGGTATGAAAGACTTTTTTATAATTGTAAGAACATTAGATGTTAGAATTATTTGGAAACCTGAAATGGCATTGTAAATATAAGTCCCATATTGCATTAAAATGAAGCATTGCTACCTGACACGAAAAATCTCAATGTGTAGTAGCCTTTATTTCACCAGGAATGTGAAGTGGAATGTGGAGAAACCTGTAGAAATAGTGTTTTGATTTTAATGTGTGCAAAAATTGCATGCTGTCTAAAAATAATTGATAAATGTGTAATTATGCATTACAAATGTATCATTTGAATCAAAGTCAAGTCAAAGTCAGCTTTATTCTCAAAACAGTAATATGTACAGGACATACACAGGATTGAAATTGCATTTCTCTCTGTCCCTCAGTGCAACAATAACTATTTAAACACTAAAACATTTAATAAACATAAAATGAAATAAAGTGTAATACTGTCCTGAGTTTTTGCATAGTACTTTTTCATAGTAGTATAAAAGTATAAAATGTTTTCACCAACACCAACATTTAATATCCATAAACATAAAATGAAATAAAGTGTAATACTGTCCTGAGTTTTTGCATAGTACTTTTTCATAGTAGTATAAAAGTATAAAAAGTTTTCACCAACACCAACATTTAATATCCATAAACATAAAATGAAATAAAGTGTAATACTGTCCTGAGTTTTTGCATAGTACTTTTTCATAGTAGTATAAAAGTATAAAAAGTTTTCACCAACACCAACGGAGTGAGCTGATGCTAGGGCTGTCGCTTCTGCTACTGCTGCTTGACCCTGGCAAGTGTCGAGGTGGTACGGGTATGGGCACCGTTGGACAGGGAGGAATTGGCGTGGAGGACCTGCGCAGAGGAAAACACCCTGCATTTGAAGTACTGCCAGTTTCATGGCCAGTAGGCGTGAGGTTGTGAGAGACGATGGGTGTGATGTACTCATGGTCGATGGTGGTGACGGTCTGGTCCATGGGGGTGAGGGTCTGGTCGATAGGGGTGAAGGTCTGGTCCATGGGGGTGACGGTCTGGTCGAATGGGGTGACAGTCTGGTCGAGGCACCATGTATCGTCCTGTGCTTGGCTCTGTGGTGTTTCTTCAGGCTAAAAAACAGACATTGACATCCATCAGTACAAAATGAAACGGTAACGGATACAATGCACATATGTGTTAAATAAAAACAAATGTTTGTGTAATTGTTAGCTTAATAAACAGAAGGTGAAGCATCAACAGACATATAGGCTAAATTTGTTTACAGTTGAGGTGTGCAGATCTAAAATGGTTATTTCCACTATTTCACATTTACTGGTCAGCAGCTTGATTTATATTTTCATTAAGCCATGTTTTGGTCATTCATTCTCACAGTTTATTGTTTATATGACTACAAAGGGGAAACAACACGGCAGGCTGCACAGCATGGCCTGCTGTATTCCATGCTAAGCTAGCTGTAATAAAAGCAGTACTAACTTTTTTTTCTTTCATTTTTACCTCTTTTTCCATATTTGTGTCCTTTTCTCTGTGTTTTATAAAACTCGACAGCCAACTCAGCTCCACAACGAGGATTGGCACCGGTTTGTTGGTGCCAGGATCGCCACTTCTGATCACCCTCTTTTTGGCCTTCACGAAGCGATCCCGCATGTTTTTCTTCCTCCTTCTGCATCGCTTCTGCAATCTCCTTCCATGAACTCTGTGCCAGTTGCACATCTTTGTGTTCTCTCATAGAGGGATCATACAAATGGCGATACATGCGGATGAGTTCAGCCAGAGCAGCTTCGAAAGCGTCCATCTTGTTTTGAGCCCAGTCCGTACGTCACTGAGCGCGGCGCGCGCTCTAGGCTTGCGGAGTTTCAAAAATTCAGAGGTGCACGGCACGCGCTAATCCCCTGCGCGGGGCCAACGCGCAGGGGCGGGGACTGTGAAATTGCGTCACTTTTGGAGCGCGCACCCTCGCGCGCTGCGCGACGCGTCAAGTATGAATCTAGCTTAAGAGACGGGGAGGGGGGTGTTACGGTCCCTGACCTCCAGTATGGGGAGCTCTCTTCATGAGACACCTTTTCTTATCCTTTCCTGTGTTTCAGGTCCACCTTGCTGTCTACCTGGCTGCCACAGGTGTCTGGTGTTACAGCTCGTCAGCTGCTCCATAAAGAGCTTCACCTCAGATGTGTCAAGTCCCTTCCTCTTGGGCCTTGATCTGGTGTGATCTTGTTGGTGGATTGTGCTTTGAAAAGCTGTACAATAGTTTGGTGTTTTATTAGTCTCACAGTGGAAGCTGGTAGGGGTTCTCTGCCATTTTTGTTCTAACTCTTTTCTCCTGTTTTATGGTCAGACAGGGAGTTTAGCCCTTGTACTTTTGAGTTTATTCTTAGCCAGAGACATTTGTGTTTTCATAGTTAGAAGGGGGTGTTTTGTTTGTTGTTTTGGCCTTGGAGACCCTGAAGCTTAAAGCTCCACTGTTAGGGGATTATACTTTTGTTATGTTACCCTTTTCACAATTGTAAAATAAATTGTATTTTATCTATATACATCAACTGCTTGAGGTTTACTTACTCGGTTTGTGTTACACCCCAGTGCCATGACTAACTTTCATTAAGAGGGCTGTAACATAATTGGGGGCTCGTCCGGGATTTATTAATTTTGAGCATGGCACAGTTTAAAGTGGAGGAGTTTGTAAGTAATCCTTCTGTTCAACAGTTTGATGTCTGTAGAAAGGATGATTTATGTTTAATTGCCTCATATTATGGCATCTCAGTGTCTAAGTCAATGCTTAAAAGTGAATTAAAATCTCTTGTCTTTAATAGCTTGGTCGAAAAGGGAGTGATGCCACTGGAAGTGGATAAAGAGGATGTCACCCCATCTTTTGAAGCTGCTGATCAGCCTGCAGTTTCTGCTGAGGATGGAATGAGGACACCTACTGCTGCAAAACCAGAGGGGGGTAAACCACCAGTCTCTCTCTCACGGTTTGAACCTTTTTCTATGGAGTCTACAAATCCTAGTGTTGGAGCTCGTTTAAAGGTGCGTCTGGCTCGACTTGAACTGGAAGCCAGAGAGAGGGAACGTAAGGATGACCTTGAGTTCAAGCTTAAATGTCGACAAATTGAAGCTGAAACTGCCATTAAAATACGTAAGCTGGAGCTGCAGGCTCATAAACCGACCACTGTTTTTACTACAGATTCTGATGAAGATGATGTCTGTAAACCTGCTAAACCTCATTCACCTAGACCCTCCACATTTGACATAAGTAAAAACATTGCTCTAGTTCCACCATTCAGAGAGACAGAAGTGGAGGCATATTTTAATGCATTTGAACGGATTGCTATTGCCTTGCACTGGCCTACAGAGGTTTGGTCTCTTTTACTGCAATGCAAACTGATTGGTAAAGCACAGGATGTGTGTGCAGCACTAACTATTGAAGACAGTCTTGTGTATGACAAAGTTAAAGCTGCTATACTCAGGGCATATGAGTTGGTGCCTGAGGCCTACAGGCAACGTTTCAGAGCTTTACGGAAAAACACTGGACAAACATTTGTTGAATTTGCAAGGGAAAAGGCAATGTTGTTTAACAGATGGTGTCAAGCAACTAAGGCTACTGACTTCACTTCACTATGTGAATTGGTATTGTTGGAGGAGTTTAAAAATTGTCTTCCAGATCGTACAGTTTTGTACCTAAATGAGCAGAAGGTTACTACCCTACAGGAAGCAGCTGTTCTGGCAGAAGAGTTTGCGCTTACTCACAAAAGTGTTTTTGTGAGCAAATCTGAACAATCTTCTCAAGATAAATCATGGAAAGAGGTTAAGCCACAGTCTCAGATCAAAAGTGCCTCAACATCGGAGAGACGATGTTTTTATTGTCACAAAGTGGGTCATATTGTCTCTGACTGTTTAGCTCTAAAACATAAACAGGCATCTCAACCACCAAAACCAGCTAAAGGAGTTGGTTTAGTAAAGTCTCTAAGTTGCTCTTCACTGCAATTAAACCTAAAGGAACCTGATGAATGTTTCAAGCCATTCATTTTTGATGGTTTTGTCTCCTTAACAGGACTACTTGAGGATGAGAAACCAGTAAGAATACTGAGGGACACAGGGGGTTCCCAATCCTTCATTCTTTCCAATCTACTGCCATTCAATGAGGACACATCCTGCAAAGCAAGTACCATAGTACAAGGAATTGGGATGGCCTATGTACCTGCACCATTACATCATGTGCACATAAAGTCCAAGTTGGCCTCTGGATTTTTCAAAGTTGCGGTGAGAAACACATTCCCTGTGCAGGGGGTTGAATTTATCATGGGAAATGATCTTGCTGGAGACAAGGTACTTCCTAATCTTGAGGTGGTGGATAATCCCAGTTGCATGATGGGTGAAGATGTGATGTTGAAGTCCCATCCTGATGTGTTTTCTGTCAGTGTTCTTACCAGGTCCCAAGCGCGTAAGCTGAAGGAAGTGAATTTGGAGGACTCTATTCTTAGCTCTGCTTTGATGGAGGACAAGTTACCAGCAGAGTTCCTTTCAGGAACCGCACCCCTTAAGGAGGATTTCATCCCAAGAACAGAGGTTTTTCTCCCACTATCACTATCACGTGAGAGTTTGAGCCAGGCTCAGAAAAGTGATGAAACACTTACTAAATGCTTTGGAGGTGTATGTGATTCAATAAATGGTGATGTACCAAATGGAAACAAAGCCAATAAGTTCTATGTTGAAGATGGATTACTCATGAGGAAATGGACCTCAAGGCCTGCTTTGCAACAGGAGGGTATTGGGGAAGATTGGGGGATGGTACATCAAATAGTTATTCCTAAAGTTTACCGTGAGAAAATACTGCAGCTGGCACATGAACACCCATGGTCGGGTCATTTAGGAATTACTAAAACATATGACCGCATTCTGCAGCATTTCTTTTGGCCATCCAATTTCTGCGGCTTAGCTATATCCTGAATTTTAACGAACCTGTTGTGCACCCCAGACTCCCAGAAAGCCATTACCTCGAGGAGACCTGCCATTATTTATCTGACCTTTAACACCCCTTCTGAATACTTGTGGTGACACCAATTTTACCTGTGAAAATATTCACAACACATTTTGCTGTGGCCCTCAGGATGAGAGTCTTGTTATTTTGTTTAAGAGCCCTCTGGAACCGGGAGGAGCAGGCAGACAGAGCTCCAAATCAGTATTAACCTAATAATTATGTGGCCTGCGGTGGCCTGTTCTATGTGTCATCATTAAATAATGCACTTTACGTTTGGACCCTGAGACTGAGGCCCCCAGTGTGACCCTCACCGATTCAAATGGGAGGCCGACGCCTTCACGGGTTGCTGGAATGAGTGACTCCTGACAGCTGTTCCACATGCTCATGCTCTGGTCGTGTGAGCTTGTCCATTGTCCAGCTTAGGTCAGCTTCCATGTCCCGCCACTTCTTTCTGGTGGCTTTCTCTGCAGGATGCCCCAAGTCCTGACTTCACTTGATTTCACGTTATGTTTGCTGACTTTGACCTCTGTTTGTGTCCTGGACTGTTGTTTTGTTCAGGTCGTTGCCTTGAACTATGGCTGAGGAAGTTCATGGACATTCTGGTGTTTGAATGACAGTTCTTTGCTTTTTCCTTCAACTGTCCCCGTGTTGTGTCCATTCATGAGTGAGAGGTCTTGCTCTCACTCCACTGGCAGCTGTCGCTCTCAGAGTCAAAATGAACCATGTAGACGTCAACTTTATGCATTCAAATCCAATGGAGCCATCACTGTTTCCCCAATCTCCTGACAAACGAAAAGTTTCGTGCATTTTGGTTGAATCCTAACTCATGGTAAATTACAATTATGTGTTCTGTATCAAAAGAGGTCTGTCTGTCTGATGCTCTCCACGCACTGTGTGCTGTCAGGCTGTAGGCTGAAAACGAAATCTGCGTAATTGTCTAATAATAACGCCAATAATATTACTATATGAAAACTCAAAAGTGAAATCTTCTCGGCATTTGTCTCCATCCAAGCACCCCTCTCAGGATCTGGTCTGCACAACGGGTTTCTTACCTCTAATTTAAAATCAAAAGCAAAAAAATAAATTTACATCAACTTTAAAGTTCACTGAACCTCAACCCGAAACTGTCTCACTTCTCTCTAGAACTCTCGTGTTTGTCTAATTGGTGAATTGCTGACCTCTTAAAATTTCCAAAATAAGTTTTTTGCTCTGTGGCTGATTTCAAGGTAAATGTTTAAAGCTGCAGTATGTAGCTTTTTTTATGAACATATTTCTTCACTCTGTCACTACCTCCTGACAGACTGATGTTAGCCAGGTAATCTCTGAAAAAAAAAAAAAAAATATTGTCCCCTTGCTTCTCCAGGTGGTAAATAAGCATTTCTAAAAAGAAAAGGTGACCCGCCATTTTCCAGCCAATAAAAACAGAGTTTGTAACCAGCCAATAAAAACAGAGCTTGAATTTGAATCAGCCAATAAAAACAGAGCTTGAATTTGAAATTCAACAGACCACAAGGGGGCAGAGCCACATATGGCTCTGAGGGGGAGGGATCAGAATGCTTTGCCTGTTGAAAATATTTCTAAGTGCTGCAGTTCTACAGAAACTGCATACTGAACCTTTAATCTCACCTCACCTTCCTCATCTTCTCTCGGATACTTCCACAACCCCTCTCTGTGGCCCCCCTTCTCTCTTCTTGGGGCCTGAACTCACTCCCTCCATCTCCTGCCTCCTGTCTTCTTCTCAACTTCCTTGTGTACTTTTCTGTCTCAACTTCCTGTTTGCTCCTTCATCCACTTGCTTTTCACTTTCTGGGTCACCTCACTGTCTTTGCCTTCCTCCACATATCTCCTGATATGAATCTCTTCCATTGCTCCTCATTTCTGGCTGCTCCTCTGACACCCCAAATACTTCTCTGACAACCTCCCCACTTCCTCTGTCTGACCGACTTCCTGTTTCCTTACTTCTGTTTTCTCCCTTTCACATCCCCTTCTCTTCACAACCTTCTCATCTCCCTCAGTCTCTGCAACTTGCTTCAAACCTCCTGTAGGTGGCACTGTTTGACTGCTCTTCTTCCTGCCACCTGCTGCTCTAAATTTTCTTTTAAATTGAGCTTTTCTCTGTGTGCCCTGATGCCTGCACACTGTCCGCAATTAAGAACAATTCTTCAAGAAGGTCAATCTGTTTCAGCTCTTCATCATATTTCCTAATTAATTGTCGATACTGTGTTACCGTGGTGCAATGTAGTGCTATCTCAGTTCCAATTTCATAAATCGTTTGTTTGTGTTGTTTAAATCTGATTAGAACCAAATTAGCTAAGTTTCCTGTTGATCCGTCTGCTTCCTCAACAATTTTTGATACTAATTCGCTCAACTGGTTGCACCTCTCTGTGCTTTCAATTTGTAAACGTCTGATATTTGCTCTGATTTGTAGCAACAGTTCAAGAATGTCTTTTTGTTCCTGCATTTGTTCACCCTGCATGTGCGCCATATCGCCTCCACGCAATCTCATTCACTCAAAATGTTTTATTCCACAAGCACTCACAGATGAGCTGAGCCAGAGAAACTCAGGGGCCAAGTCTGTGGAAAATCAGCCTTGCCCCTCTGTTAGACAACAGCGCCACCTGTCATTCATGCAAAAAAATGGCAGCACCATTCACCACTGAAAAGAAATAAAACTTCACTTCACACTCTCTGAGTCGACACAAACAATTAATGACAATCAAATGGACACATATATACAAAGATCCCCCCTTTGACATTAATGAAACACGAAAACACAAAAGAAACGAGTAAAAATGCATGCAAAACGGCCGAAACTCAAAAAATCCAATCAGCACCGCCCCACAATGAACCGGCGGGCTTCCCCCTCAACTGACCAGTGGTCCGTGACCACTCTGGTCACGCCTCCAGTGCGAGTCCACTACGGCGAGTAGCTAGTTCGCCGCAGGGCACAGCTGGCAGACGTTCCTCTCACGTGACCGCGATGTATTCCCGCGATACACCGCTTCACGAAGGTCCACTCTCCCCAGTGACTTCCGGTCAGTCCCACGACGGACCGCCGGGCTTTCAGTACGCTCGCCAACCAGGAAACAGGCGGCACGAAGCGTCCACTCACGCAGTGACGTCCCAGGGAATCGGGAGCTCCCCTAACGTGTACGAGCAAACAGGACGCTCGAGTCCAGCCACCCTGATTGAAACGAGCGCACCCGGAAACGAACAACGCGCACGGGCCGACGAGCGAACGCCTCCCCCTCTGGACCCGTCCGAACGGAACCAGCGGCAGCGAACCCCTTGACCCAATCGAAGATGCGCGACCCCACCAAAAAACAAGTAAATGAAACACGAAAAACACACACGACGACACACGAAGGAAAAACCACGGGCACGCGCCCCCCTCCTCACGAGCACGCGGCTCTGCCCGTGAACGCGCAGCGGGGACCGTCCCGCACCAAACAAGCGTCTGTTCAAACTGTAACCCGTGTCGACAGATCAAATCAAACTTCTATTAATTAACTTTAACTTGAAGAACCAGAATTTATCACGAGTCTGGACTTCATTTGTGCGCAGTTTAATTTGTGACGTGGCCAAATAGTCGGTTTTGTTTAAAACACGGTCGACTCACCTGATTTGTCTGTCAGAGCTCCACTGCTGCACAGCTGAAGAAGAGCCACGTCGTTCCACCAAATCAGAGAGAGAGACAAGGCCATCACGTCGGGGTCACCATTTGAAGGAGATATTTCGACGGTGTTCGAAATGACCAGGCTCTCATGTAAAAAAGATCAAGATTTATTTGGATCAACACAGGTTACAGGTTAACAGAGTTACAGCATAAACAATCATTTGTGCACAAATTATTGTGAGCCATATTGAGCACTGACCTGTCCGACGCGCTGTTCTCAAAAAGTGCTCAAGATGTCTGTCTCTTCTTGGCAGTATAAAGTGCAGCTTTGGGCTTTTCTCGTTTCTCATTGGCTTAGGGCCTGATAAGGAGCCTTGGAGCTCCCTTGTTTATCTGTTTTACGGCCTTGGAGATTTTATGGCTGGTACTGAGGTCTGCTCTGAAAACCAGCTCGCTCCTTTGTTCAGCATGTTTAAAATTGTCAGATCCATGTGTTTAGTGTATTATCTTTAAAGCTGGGGTATGTAAGATTGTAATGTAGTCTGTAACTTTTCAAACAATATATATTTTAACATATTTCTTCACTCTGTCACTAGATTGATGTTAGAGAGGTAATCTCTGAAAAAACTAAAAAAAAATATTGTCCCCTTGCTTCTCCAGGTGGTAAATAAGCATTTCTAAAAAGAAAAAGTGACCCGCCATTTTCCAGCCAATAAAAACAAAGTTTGTAACCAGCCAATAAAAACCGAGCTTGAATTTGAATCAGCCAATAAAAACAGAGCTTGAATTCAAATTTCAACAGACCACAAGGGGGCAGAGCCATATATGGCTCTGAGGGGGAGGGATCAGAATGCTTTGCTTGTTGAAATTTTTTCTAAGTGCTGATGTTCTACAGAAACTGCAGACTGAACCTTTAATGTAAATTCCTGTAATTAATGTCCAGTTACACTAATTGATGACCAAGTGTGTGTTTGTTTTATAAGTGCTCAGCCTTAGTTTAAGAAAAGCCTGTGTCGGCCAAAGCAAACACAAAGTGCCTTTCTGTTGCCAAGAGCTGTTAACCCTCTCTTTGCTGGATCTAAAAGCGTGCATTATAATGTTGTTTAATTGCATAAACATTTGTAAAACCATTGTAAATACCTTGATTATAGAGCGCTTGTTATTAGTTTCAAGTAAGATTAACATATAGAACATCTAAATGTGTGTATATTCCTTCAGGCTGAAGAAAGATGTTGGCAGGTTCTGTAAAGTTTGCCAAATTGTTGGAAAACCTAACCAGAGAGTACCACCTGTTCCACTTAAACCCATTCCTGCAGTTGGTGAGCCATTTGAGCGTGTTTTGGTAGACTGTGTGGGTCCTCTGCCTAAAACAAAAACTGGTAATCAGTTTCTTTTAACAGTAATGTGTACTGCTACTCGATTTCCTGAAGCCATACCACTTAGGAAAATTACAGCACCTACTATAACTAAGGCTCTACTCAAGTTTTTCTCAATTTTTGGTCTGCCTAAAGTTATACAGACTGATCAAGGCAGTAATTTTTAGTCCAAACTTTTCAAGCAAACTTTCCAGTCTTTTGGTGTTAAACACATTCCAGGGACGTGCAGAGGGGGGGGCTATGGGGGCTTGAGCACCTGCCCCTTTTGCTCCTTGCCCCCAAGTGCCCTTTTGGTCAAATTTTTTTTTTTTTTTTTTCCTATTCCTAAGCCCTCTTCTGACACATAATAACATACTAAAATTATTTATTTTATTTTATTATTATTATTTTTGTATTTTGCAAGAAAAACAACATAATAAGCCCTCCGGTCACGTACCAACACTACATTCCCCACAATGCAACAGTAGTAGTAGGGGTGGGGCCAATCCGATCTGGAGTTGTGTCTCATGAACCCAGAGTAATAAGACCTGCCTCACATTCACATTAGGGTCAGTGGGGGGAGCTGGCCCCCTTGGGGGCATTGCCGTTGGGGGGGCATGGCCCCACCCCTACTACTACTATTCAGCAAATCCCTTTCAGTTTGCAGCCAGCTACAGCGTGTGGACTGAGTGAGTAGCACTTTAGCTAACAGCTAGCCAACTTTTCATAGTAACATGTCCGCTGTGTGGAAGTATTTTACACTAAACACCACAAGACAGCAACGTGCAATGTCTGCAGAGCCATAGCGCCACATTAAACTGCGGTCAAGTTAGTTTTATGCTGGACATTCGAGCTCCGGGGCTTCAGCGGGACGCCACTCTCACTGAACCGAAACAGGGAGACCGACCGTGGCCAGCTGCGTCCAGTCCGACCCGCTGTCTGACTGTCTCGAAGGACAGGCAGAGAGCGACTGACCGAAATCAGAGCCCCCGCCCCGGATTGAACAATAAAAACACACCGCTGAAGCCACGGAGCTCAAATGTTCACCGAGAAGTTGCTAAACTTCATCATAATTAATGACCAACAGCTATCAGCTGTAGAAAAATGAAGGATTTCGCAGCTTGATACTTGCAGCCAACAGTAAACAATCATAAAAAAGCATAATTAAAAATCACAAGAAAACTATGTTAAAAAACGAAACATAAACATTTACATTATAAAACAATGTAAAATACTAAAAGCAGGAACATGTCTGTCTGTGTTGGTTTATGCCAAGAACTTAACAGATGTAAAGCTATTTAATATTTTATTTAATCCATTTATTCATTAATTTAAAAGAGACAAAATAAAACAAATTAATAAAAAAGAAAACATTGAATGAAAAGAGTGCAAAAAGAAGAAGAAAAAAAAAATCTTATATCACCCCCTTAAAATAAACATTGAACCAGTCCGGCCCTTCGCTTGTATCAAATTTGTTTTTTTGGCCCTCCATGTATTTGACTTTGACACCCCTGGCTTATGCAATAAGGAGCACATCGCCCATCCAAAACCTATCATCTCTCCATAATGGATATATGTCCAATCTTCTAACTTCCTTTGCTGCATAATGTACATTGCATTTATTCTAGCGTTAGGTAAATACAGTAGCTAATTTTTCTCTCGTGAACTTAAAAAGTTATTTGCAAAACATAAACTTTTATTTGCACACATCAGAAATCTTTTGTTGCGATTTTAGGCTCTGCCCACAACGTCATGTGAGAATTGCAAGCAAAACTTTGAATGACAAACAAAACTTAGATTAGCAAGCAAAGATTTCTGACATGCGCAAATAAGTTTGTTTTGCAAATAATTAGCAACATAATTGCAAAAAATGTCAATGACCTCACTGAGGTCATTGACATTTTTCGAGACATGACCAACAGAAAAGAAAACTGCTGCTACACAGTTGTTTTAAGAAGGGGCAGATATGATAAGATTTTTTTTCTTCTTCTGCTACCTTTAATTTTATATCTGTTTTTTTTTCTTTCATGTGTTTGTAAATTGTCTTTGTGTTTTAAATCTGAAATGAATAAAAATAAATAAATAAATGAGAAGAGAACAAAAATAGCAAAAATGCTTAAAAGTTGGAAGTTTGTTTTTCAACAGTTCACCATGATGGAAAAGAAGATTTTGGATCTTATATTCAGTTTGGGGAAAAAAAGAAAGTCAAGAGACCGAAATAAATAAGAGGCATTGGCCTCCACTCAACACAGAGAAGATGAGACAATGAGGAAAAAAGAGAAACTGACAAGAAAAAAAGAAGAGGAAAGATTGAAGAAAATGTATATAGGTACTTACAAATACACTAAGACACAAATAGAGATATATGTATACATTTTGGTGGTCAGTTAGTCTCAGTAGGCTTTTCTCATGGTGACATGCATTAACAATTCAATTTTTGCTTTTTTTAGTTTTCTTCTGCAGTTCTGCTCTGCTTTTCTGAATGGACCATCTTCATCTCCACTGCAAGTGTAGCAAACCAGGCAGCTCTTTCTTTTATAGATTACAGTACACTAAAAAGTTGCATTGTGGCCTTGTTTACATTTTTTATAGTGTAATTCTGTAAAGACAAAATATATCTGGTGGTGTAGCTCTGATTTACATATCTTGCTAAATCGCAGGTTTGAATATTGCAATACTTTCCTATAACAAAGTAGACCTGCAGAAAGAAATTACTAATAAAATATTTTACATATGGATAGTTGTATGTTCTATGTAGAGGTTTTCCTAAGCTTATAGTATATCTCACAATTTTGTAATTTATCATTGTTTATTTAACGCTGAAAGCTATGTAACTTTGTTAATATTCTGTCCTAAAATGCGGTTAGATGTGCCCCTTTTTTTTTTTGAGCACCTGCCCCTTTAGTGGTCTCTGCACGTCCCTGACACATTCCTTCTAGTCCTTATCACCCTCAGTCACAAGGTGCACTTGAGAGATGGCACCAGACCATTAAGGCCATGATAAGGAAGTATTGTCTTGAGACGGGGAAAAACTGGGATGAAGGACTTCCTTTCTTGCTGTTTGCAGCCCGAGAAGCAAAGCAGGAATCTCTTGGTTTCAGTCCTTCTGAATTAGTTTTTGTACATGAAGTGAGGAGACCACTGAAAGTGCTGAAAGAACAATTCCTGTCAGCTGGCACACAGCCACACTCAAATGTGCTGGAAATTGTAGCACAGTGTCGGGAACGGCTATACCATGCTTGTTCAATAGCCAGAAAGTCTTTGTCAACTGCCCAAGGGAAAATGAAATGTCTGTATGACAGAAAGACAGTACAACGTTCTTTCCAGCCTGGTGACAAAGTACTCATGCTGGTGCCCACAGCTGGTCCGTCTCTTTCAGCTCAATTTACGGGGCCCTATGTAGTGAAAGACAAAAGTAAGTGATACAGACTACATTATTCACACCCCTGAAAGGAGGCGACAAACACGTCTGTGTCATATCAACATGTTGAAGCTTTTTCATTCTAGAGAAGATGACCCCAAGGACTTGTGGTGCTGCTTGTGGTGCAAGCAGCACGGTGGCACAACTGGTAGAGCTGCTGCCTCTCAGCGAGAAGGTTGCCGGTTCAAATCCCGGTCCGGGGCCTTTCTGGGTGGAGTTTGCATGTTCTCCCCGTGCATGCGTGGGTTTCCTCCGGGTACTCCGGTTTCCTCCCACAGACCAAAAAACATGCTTGTTAGGCTGATTGGTGACTCTAAATTGACCCTAGGTGTGAGTGTGAGAGTGGATGGTTGTTTGGTGTGAGTGAGACAGGTCCCTCTTGTAAATGAGTCCCCGTGACTCAACGAGGCTAACCTGTATAAATAAAGGTTGAATGAATGAATGAATGAATGGTGTGAGGTGATACCACAACCGGCGTCAGTCTCTCTTATGTCTGGACCTACCAACCATGATGGTTTGAAAAAGTGTGAAGATCATTGTGGTAGGCTTTCAAACTCTGTAATTCTTGATGCCTTAGATGCATACCTGTCATATCTTCCCAGAGATGAGAAGGATGATGTGAAAAGCCTGATCCTGGCCTACCCTAACCTATTTGGAGATGTCCCTTCTAGGACCACAGTTCTGGAGCATGATGTTGATGTGGGGAATGCGTCCCCTATTAAACAACACGCTTACCGCTGTCCTCCAGCCAAGAGGGAGATCATGAAAGAGGAGGCTCAGTACCTACTGGACAATGGGTTAGCTGTACCAAGTCGAAGCTCCTGGAGTTCTCCGTGTCTTCTTACACCAAAGCCTGATGGTTCTTCACGTTTCTGTACAGACTTTAGGAGAGTAAATGCAGTCACAGTCCCTGACTCATATCCATTGCCTCGCATGGACGACTGCATAGAGAGCATTGGCACAGCTAGCTATATAACAAAGCTAGATCTACTGAAAGGATACTGGCAAGTTCCTTTGACTAACAAAGCATCTGATATTTCAGCTTTTGTGACACCAGACCATTTCCTACAATATACAGTAATGCCATTCGGCATGTGTAATGCGTCGGCTACTTTTCAGCGACTGATGACTTCTGTGTTGGGACATATTAAGAACTGTAACATCTACCTGGATGACATTGTGGTCTATTCATCATCCTGGGTTGATCATCTTAACACTCTGAAAGTGGTTTTTGCTCATTTAACCCAAGCTTCTCTCACCTTGAACCTGGCTAAATGTGAGTTTGCCAAGGCAGTTGTGACATACCTCGGAAAAGAAGTGGGTCATGGCCAGGTACGTCCAGTGAATGCAAAGGTGGAAGCTGTCCTGAACTACCCAGTCCCCACCACAAGACGTGAGCTCCGGCGATTTTTGGGTTTGGTTGGCTACTATAGGTGTTTTTGTAGGAATTTTTCTACAGTAGTAGCTTCCTTAACTAATCTGTGTAGTCCAAAGGAACCATTCATGTGGACCTCTGAATGTCAACATGCATTTGAGTGTGCAAAGTCTCTTCTCTGCAGCGCTCCTGTACTGGCAGCCCCAGATTTCAACAAGGCTTTCAAACTGGAGGTGGATGCGAGTGCGGCAGGAATAGGAGCTGTACTGCTACAAGATGGAGCAGGTGGTGTTGGTCACCCAGTTTCCTACTTCTCAGCTAAGTTTAAACGCCATCAGCTACACTATTCCACAATCGAAAAGGAAACCTTAGCCATGCTACTTGCGTTGCAACATTTTGAAGTTTACATCGGTTCCACTGCAAATCCTGTTACAGTCTACACTGATCATAACCCTCTTGTGTTCCTAAACCGCATGTATAACCACAACCAGCGACTTATGCGCTGGGCTTTACTTGCCCAGGAATACAATTTGGACATCAGGCATAAGAAAGGAACTGAAAATATTATAGCCGATGTTCTTTCTAGAGTGTGGTGCTAATCCCATTGTGTAGTTCACTTAATGAATGTGTTGTGTATTTTACTCTAAGTAAAATTTTATGGGGGAGGGTGTTACGGTCCCTGACCTCCAGTATGGGGAGCTCTCTTCATGAGACACCTTTTCTTATCCTTTCCTGTGTTTCAGGTCCACCTTGCTGTCTACCTGGCTGCCACAGGTGTCTGGTGTTACAGCTCGTCAGCTGCTCCATAAAGAGCTTCACCTCAGATGTGTCAAGTCCCTTCCTCTTGGGCCTTGATCTGGTGTGATCTTGTTGGTGGATTGTGCTTTGAAAAGCTGTACAATAGTTTGGTGTTTTATTAGTCTCACAGTGGAAGCTGGTAGGGGTTCTCTGCCATTTTTGTTCTAACTCTTTTCTCCTGTTTTATGGTCAGACAGGGAGTTTAGCCCTTGTACTTTTGAGTTTATTCTTAGCCAGAGACATTTGTGTTTTCATAGTTAGAAGGGGGTGTTTTGTTTGTTGTTTTGGCCTTGGAGACCCTGAAGCTTAAAGCTCCACTGTTAGGGGATTATACTTTTGTTATGTTACCCTTTTCACAATTGTAAAATAAATTGTATTTTATCTATATACATCAACTGCTTGAGGTTTACTTACTCGGTTTGTGTTACACCCCAGTGCCATGACTAACTTTCATTAAGAGGGCTGTAACAAGGGGCTCTGTGTTTACATCAACAAAGCATGGTGCCTGGATGCTGCTGTGGTCCACAAACATTGCTCACCTTTAGTGGAGTTTATGACTATTAAATGCAGATCGTTTTATTTACAGAGGGAATTTACTGCTGTTATGACTGTTGCTGTATATATCCCTCCAAGCTCCAACAGCAAAGTTAGAAGTGAGGCTCTGAATGAACTATATCTGCACATCAGTGAGCAGCAAACAGCCCATCCTGATGCTTTTCTCATCACGGCTGGTGATTTCAACCAAGCAGATTTAAAGAGTGTATTTCCAAAAACATACAGAAACATAAACTTTGCAACAAGAGGAAACAATACACTGGACCAAGTTTACACCACCATGAAAAATGCCTACAGAGCCCTCCCCCTCCCCCACATTGGTGCTTCTGACCATATCTGTGTTATGCTAAAGCCAGCATACAGGCCACTGGTGAAAGTCACAAAACCAGTCCGCAAGCAGATACGAGTGTGGCCAGAGGGGTCTTCAGAGGCACTCCAGGACTGTTTTGACACCACAGATTGGGGTATGTTCAAAGAAGCTGCTACCACAAACAACAACACATGTCTCCAGGAGTACTCAGACACTGTATGTTCATACATCACCAAGTGCATTGATGATGTAACCAACCTCAAAACCATCACTGTTCGGGCTAATCAGAAGCCATGGCTGACAGCTGAGGTTTACAGACTCCTGAGAGCTAGGAATGCTGCCTTCAAAGCGGGAGATCAGGTGGGCCTGAGGGCAGCCAGAAAGAACCTGGAACTGGGCATCAAAGAGGCCAAGGAGCAGTATTCCAGGAAAATAGCTCACCGTTTCAAGGACAGCAAGGATACACGCAGTCTGTGGCAGGGAATACAGACCATCACAAACTACAAACCATCCCCCCAGACCTGTGACAGCTCAACCTCTACGCTGAATGAACTGAATGAGTTCTTTGCTCGGTTTGAGGCAAGTAACAGCACACCTGCACATAAACTCCCCCCCTCTCCTGATGGCCAGGTGCTGGCGCTGTCCTCAGACAGCGTAAGGCGATCATTTATCAAGATTAACGCCCGGAAGGCCTCTGGTCCTGACAACATACCTGGTCGTGTGCTGAAGGACTGTGCAGGGGAACTCGCAGCGGTCTTCACGGACATCTTTAACATCTCACTGAGCCAGGCCATCGTCCCCACCTGTTTCAAAGCCACCACCATCATCCCTGTCCCAAAGAAGGCAACGCCCGCATGCCTCAATGACTATCGCCCAGTAGCACTCACCCCCATCCTGATGAAGTGCTTTGAACGGCTAGTCATGAAAAGCATCACATCTGTCCTCCCTGCCTCCCTGGATCCCTTCCAATTTGCATACCGACCTAATCGCTCAACCGACGATGCCATCTCCTCTGCCCTCCACACAGCTCTCACACATCTGGACACGAAGGACTCTTATGTTAGAATGCTGTTCATCGACTTCAGCTCGGCATTCAACACCATCATCCCCCAACAGCTCATCCATAAACTGGACAGTCTGGGGCTGAACACCTCAATGTGTAACTGGCTGCTAGACTTCCTGACCGGGAGACCACAGACAGTACGGATCGGGAGTAACACATCTAGCACCATCACATTGAACACAGGGGCCCCACAAGGATGTGTGCTGAGCCCCCTTCTATTCACCCTGCTAACACACGACTGCACACCATCGTACAGCTCCAACCACTTCATCAAGTTTGCGGACGACACAACAGTGGTAGGTCTCATCAGCAACAACGATGAGACGGACTACAGGAACGAGGTGAGCCGCTTGGCCTTGTGGTGCGGACACAACAATCTCACTCTCAACGTGGAGAAGACAAAGGAGATTGTCGTGGACTTCAGGAAGAGGGATGCACAACATGCCCCTCTGACCATCAACAGCACCGCAGTGGAGAGAGTGGACAGCACCAAGTTCCTGGGAGTGCACGTCTCGAAGGACCTGTCCTGGAGCAGGAACACTGCAGCACTGGCCAAGAAGGCTCACCAGCGCCTCTACTTTCTCCGCAAGCTGAAAAGGGCTGGAGCTTCAACCCCCATCATGTGCACCTTCTACAGGGGTGCCATAGAAAGTGTCCTGACCAGCTGCATCACGGTGTGGTTTGGTGCATGTACTGCATCATGCCGCAAGAGCCTCCAGCGCATCGTGAGAGCAGCTGAGAAGATCGTCGGCACCTCCTTGCCCTCACTGCAGGACTTACACAGCAAACGCCTCACTCGGAAAGCCCACTGCATGGCAGGTGATCCCACACACCCACTACACAGCCGCTTTAGACTGCTGCCATCAGGGAGGAGACTGAGGAGTCTCCAGGCTCGTACCAGCAGACTGAGAGACAGCTCTGTTCATCAGGCAGTCAGAATGCTAAACACTCTGCCTGCTCTGCCTCCCCTCCCATTTGAACTGCCTTAACACAAAAAACTTTCTCACACATTACCACTCAACACAAAGTTTTTAACACTGGACTCTGTGTCATCAAACGGGTTATTCACTAAACTCTCGGTCATGTGCTCATTCAGTTTGCACTACTTCTCATATTTGCACTAATGTTTGTATTACATTACTGCCTATAGTCATACTACTGTTTACATTCACTGTTTACATTTATTAATACGGTTTACATTTATTACTACTGCTTTACATTTATTACTACTGTTTACATTTACACTACTTTTATCTACACTACTGCAGATACATATACAGTATTCTCTGACTAGCCTTATCTAAGGATGCCAAATGTGCCTTATGTGCCTCACTGCATATGCCACTTTGCCTATATACCAACATCAAATACCTCATACATATACTGTGTACATTAACTTATATGCTGCTGTGCCACTCTTTGCAAATGTCAATGCTAGAACCTTCAGTTTATTTTATAGATATACTTTTTATACTTTTTATACTACTATGCAAAAACTCAGGACAGTATTACACTTTTATTATTTCATTTTATGCTT
>JBBPBX010063997.1:9019-20379 GCA_038048925.1 Garcialebias charrua | reverse complement strand
CGTTGTGGCCGCCGATCGCGGGGCGATCCGCGGCTGCTCCTCCGGACCTGAGACGTCCACAGAGTTGACCGAGTGTTTCCAGCTCATTTATCCGTATGAGGCAACCCTGATCGGGCACACGGAGCCAGCTGACAGTAGCCTCCGGAGCTCCATTGACCGCAGTACAGTTGTAAAATGGCAACCGGAAGTGGCGAGCGGAAACCGGAAGTTGCGTAAATACGATTAATTTCTTATCAAAACGTAAAATTAATAATTATACTTTATTTATAAAGCCATTTAAAACAACCACAGCTGCAACAAAGTGCTATACACATGAAATTAATAACTTTTAAACACAAAAAAAAAAAAAATAATAATAATTTTTTTTTTTTTTTTAATCATATTTTTATTAAATATGATAAAATCGTAAGTCTGAGTTGCCGTAGGTCGCAGGTGTCGTACCTCGAGGGTTACCTGTAGTGTGTTACAGTAGTCCAGCCGAGTGGTGACAAAGGCGTGAACTACTGTTTCAAAATGCTGCTTAGAAAGAATTGGCTTCACCTTAAGGGCGAGGCAAAGCTCCGCGCTGGACCGAGCGCCGCGCCACGCGCCTGTGCTGCGCGTGGGGGGTTCACAGCAGAGCACAGCGTGAAGCAGCGTGTGGCTCCAACGTTTTCGCTCCAAATACTTGATGTCATTTGAGCAGAAGCAGGGCGGAGCGTTTAGCTACGGGGACAAATTGAGGTCGCTGATTGGTCATTTGCTGACAGCCTACTGATTTGATTGACAGGTCGGGTCTGAGAACAAGTTCATTCATTCCTCCTCATCGGAGGAGGAAGTGAATGGTGACCGCTTCAAGCGATCACTTGACTTTTGGCAAAAAAACAAAAGAAAAGTCCAGATCAGCGATGAAGAAGAGGAATTTAATTCATTTGTGTGTCACACAAAACAGTCCGCCACCAGGGCAGTTTATTGTGAGACACCGCGCGCGTGAGCGGTCGTAAAATTTGAGCTTGGCGCGTTCGCGCGAGCGTTCAAAGGCTTGTGCAAGCGCAGCTCGCACAGCGTGGCGCCGCGTGGCCTCGCGCTCGCGCTAGCGCGGAGCTCTGCCTCGCCCTTTAGCCAGCTGCCTCAGATGGAAAAAACTAGTTTTAACAACTGCTCTGATGTGGTTTTCTAATTTTAGTCCGGCATCGATCTTGACCCCCAGGTTTGTAACAATAGGTCTGATGTATTGAGCCAAGGAACCAACATTGACCTTGGGAGTCTCAGTGGAGCTTCCAAAAACCATCACCTCAGTCTTCCCCTCATTAAACTTTAAAAAGTTCACAGCCATCCAGGCTTTGATGTCCTCCAGACATGAAAACAGAGGGGCCAGAGAGTTGGAGTCCTTTTTCTGAAGCGGGACATAAATCTGCGTATCATCCGCATAACAATGAAAGGAGATCCCATATTTTCTAAGAATGGAGCCAAGAGGGAGCAGGTACAGTGTGAAGAGGAGGGGGCCTAAGACTGAGCCCTGAGGAACCCCACACAGAAGAGGAGCAGAGGAGGACACATGGTCACCAAGGCGGACACAGAAAGTACGGTCGGCTAAGTAGGACCTAAACCAGTTCAGTGCTGCACCGCTGACACCCCCCCATTGTTTCAAACGACATAGTAAGATGTCATGGTCCACGGTGTCAAAAGCAGATGATAAATCTAAAAGCAGGAGGACAACACTGTCACCAGAGTCCGTTGCTAAAAATATGTCGTTAAAAACCTTTAAAAGAGCAGATTCTGTACTGTGCAGAGCTTTAAAACCAGACTGTAAAACCTCGAGAATGTTCTGTTCTTCCAAATATGCTGATAGCTGGTTGTACACAACCTTCTCGAGGATTTTTGAAAGAAATGGCAGTTTGGAGATGGGCCTGTAGTTAGCAAGAACAGAGGGGTCAAGAGTGGGTTTCTTAATGAGAGGCTGGACAGCTGCATGTTTAAAATGTCCAGGGACCACACCAGAGGAAAAACAGCACTTCCTGTGATGAAGGGTTGCTTTTCATGGCAGGGATCTTTTTTTTTGGCACCAGACGAGCAGATCCGAAAGGAAAATAAACAATATATCGTTCACATTTTTACATGAACAATGTCAATTTATTTCTATAGCACATAAAAACAATCTCTGACCAAAGTGCTTTACAATTAAGTCAGATTAAAAAGAGTAAAAATTACATCTTGTGCCACTCAGAAAACATATGAAGGCTAACAATAAAATACAATAATTAAAAAATCAGCTCTAACTGGTTCTCAGACTCTACGTGGATCAAATGTCTGGGAATAAAGATGAGTCTTGAGTCAAGATTTAAAAGTCTCAACAGTCTCAGTGGTTTTTAAGTTATCAGGTAAACTATTCCACAGCAGCAATCACAAAAGTCCGATCATCTCTGGACTTCAGTTTGGATCTGAGGACATCTACAAGGAACTGGTTGGTAGACCAGAGTGATCTTACTGGAACATGGAAGTTAAGAAGATCACATAAATAAGACGGGGCCAGACCTTTTAAAACGTTAAAAACAAGCAATGAAATCTTAAAATCAATCTGGAAGTGAACAGGAAGCCAGTGGAGAGAAGCCAGGACAGAGGTTATGTGTTCAAGTTATTTAGTTGCTGTTAAAAGACGAGCGGCTGCGTTCTGGACAGATTGTAAACGATGATTTAAAGGATGATTTATCTAAACCAACATACAATGAATTATAATAGTCCAAACGAGAGGTGATAGAAGCGTGAATCACCCTTTCAAGGTCTTTGGAAGGAAAATATAGCAATGAGTTCTGGTTGGAAGAAGCTGGATTTCATAACTGCATTCATCTGTCTGTCTAATTAAAAAGTACTATCAAAAATAATCCACAGATTCTTGACAGTGGAGTAGCTGTATGAAGCCAAGGAGCCAAGAGTGTCATCAGTATTACCTAATGATTTCAGTTTTATTTTTCATTTAGATTCAGAAAATTTAGTTTCAACCTGACTTTAACATGGTAGACTTCAAAGGTCCACTGACATGATGTTTGAACTATGCATAAAATTGCTCAATATATATATATATGTTGTATCATTCAACTATGTTCGTTTGTACAAGCAAAATGATAAATCAATTTAATTTTGATTTTAAAGTGATTTTAAACTTTGCGCCGTGTTTATTCACGGGAAATCCGATTACACGCAAATGCAACATCTGTGACGTAGTATCGGGCAGAGGCAGTCTGCGTCTGTCTGGAGATCGCCTGCAGATCGCCAATTTTTTTTTACTTGAAAAATGCTGTACGTTGTGTCGCATTTGGGTGTTCTAATATCATCAGTGAACAAGTGAGCCTTTTCACTTTCCCAAAAGATGAAATACTTAGTCTAGAATGGAATAAATAAAGCTGCCCCCCCTCGGAGCCTCCTCGTTTCCTGAAAAGGTAAAAATTAAATAAATACAGGTGCAGACCTAAATTAGAACCTGCTGTTTCTTGTTCATCTAACTTTCTGCTTCCCAAACTGAAGACAAATAGCTCAAATCTTCACTTAGATTGATTATGGGCGGCCGTGGCGTAGTGGTAATGGCAGTCGTCCCCCGATCGGAAGGTTGGCGGTTCGAATCCCGGTTCCCCACACCATGTGTCGTTGTGTCCTTGGGCAAGACACTTAACCCCGAGTTGCTCCCGGTAGGACTGGAAAGCACCTTGCATGGTAGTCTGCCGCTACCGGTGTATGAATGTGTGTAGCATTCAATGTGTGTAGCACTTTGAGATTTTCACTAATGAAAAGTGCGTTATAAATTGAATTCATTATTATTATTATTATTAAATTCCTCGGGGTTTAAATCGTCCGCCATTAATATGTAAAAGCATACCAGAGCCCTCTGCCCGATACTACGTCACAGATGTTGCATTCGCGTGTAATCGGATTTCCCGTGAATAAACAAGGCGCAAAGTTTAAAATAACTTTTAAATCAAAATTAAATGTATTTATAAGTTTGTTTGTACAAACGAACATAGTTGAATGATACAACATATATATATTGAGCAATTTTATGCATAGTTCAAACATCATGTCAGTGGACCTTTAAGACAATGCCATATATTTCAGTCTGTGTTTACTTTTTGTTCAGCACTTAGGTCTTGTTTTAGAACTGCCAAATCTTTCATGTGGGTTCATTCCCTGTGGTGACCCGGAAGAAGGGAGCAGGTGAAAGAAAAATTACACCAATATGGTATTTTTCTCTTAAATTACGAGTCTTGGTATTTTGTGTTTTTTGCTTTTTGTACTATCATTGCGGACAGTGCAGCGGCTCAGTTGGTAGAGCTGTTGCCTCTCAGCGAGAAGGTTGCCAGATCCAACCCCAGCTGGAGACCTTTCTGGGTGGAGTTTGCATGTTCTCTCCGTGCGTGTGTGGGTTTCTTCTCACAGACCAAAAACATGCATGTTAGACTGATTGGTAACTCTAATTGTCTCTAGGTGTGAGTGAGAGAGTGAATGGTTGTTTGCCTCATTTGTCTCTATGTGTCCCTGGGATGGACTGGAGACCTGCAGGGTGTCCCCCACCTCACAGACTGCTGGATATGGGCACCAGTGGCCCCCCGTGACCCAAAAAGGAAGAAGCGAGTTAAGACAATGTCTGGATGGATTCCACTGTTCCTGTTATTTCTATTCTTGTCTTGTTACATTGATTCTTATACAAATAGCCAAATTAAAGTATTTGTATAATAAATAAAATACAGTACAAGGATTCTCGTAATATAATAAAATATCAGCACAATCAATTAAGAAAATGTTAATCTGCAGGTGTTTTAGTTGTCTCTCACTTACATAAAGGGTGATGAGTCTAATCATAACATCTGTTGTTCAACTTCACCCCAAGGTTTTGACCATAATAAGGTTTTTCCTTCTGTTGGGAGTGAATCATCACCATGGTTACAAGTGAAAGGGAATAATCAGAGTCAAATGGAAAATAAGGTACGTTCGACTCTTTTCTCTCTATATCTCTCTCTTCGCCGTCTATGCAATTTTCCTGGTCTGTGGGGCTGCAGATCATGCATGAAAATGAAATTACTTCATCCGTTCAGCGGTGACGGAGTCTGCTGCATAAAACATTTCACTGCTCCAACATGATACCCCCCTCTCTTAGTTTTCAACGTGCGGTGCTTCCACACCCACAGTGAGGCACTCCGCTGCAGCTTTCACCGCCACAATTTTCATTTCCTGAGCTCACTTCACACAAGATCCATTTGTGGACTGTGCAGGTAATGCACGGTGTTGTGTAACCTTTATCAACTGCTGCACTTAGGCTGTTCCACTTGGCATGCATGCGTCACGATGATAGTGGAAGACTAATTATGTCCATTTTCCAGCTAGTATACGTCACTCAAAGCAGGATGTAGTTATAAACTAAACAGAAGAGTTCCATTGTTTGTCATCGTTATTAGTGCCATTGATTTGGATATGGAGTGTGTTTTGAAAAAGAAAATGTGTCCAAAAAATTCCAAACCCATTAAATCCATAATTAGATTAAAAACATAGTACTGTATTCCTAGAAGGACTACACAGCACTCTCTGCCTTTCGATTTTTAAACTAAAATTGTATTATGCTGACAGAAAATGACTTATAGTAGATTCATTTCATTTTATTTTATAGATATACTTTAAAAAAAATTATACTGCTATGCTACAGTTTAGGACAGTAACATACTTTTATTACTTTTATTATTTCATTTTATAATAATGTTTATTAAATGTTTTAATGTTTAAATGGTTATTGTTGCGGGCAGCACGGTGGTGCAACTGGCAGAGCTGCTGCCTCTTAGCGAGAAGGTTGCCGGTTCAAATCCCGGTCCGGGGGCCTTTCTGGGTGAAGTTTGCATGTTCTCTCCGTGCATGCATGGGTTTTCTCCAGGTACTCCGGTTTCTGCCCACGGACAAAAAACATGCATGTTAGGCTGATTGGTAACTCTAAATTGTCCCTAGGTGTGAGTGAGAGATTGAATGATCATTTGTCTCTATGTGTCCCTGTGATGGACTTGTGACCCGTCCATGGTGAACCCCGCCCCTCACACTGTAATTGCTGGACATGGGCACCGGCGACCCCCGTGACCCAAAATGGAAGAAGCGGGTAAAAGATAATGGATGGATGGATGGTTATGTCTCGGTCATGTGCTCATTCAGTTTGCACTACTTCTCATATTTGCACTAATGTTTGTATTACATTACTGCCTATAGTCATACTACTGTTTACATTCACTGTTTACATTTATTACTACTGTTTACATTTATTACTACTGTTTACATCTAGACTTTTTATATCTACACTACTGCTGATATACAGTATATATTCTTTTTACTAGCCTTATTGCATAATGCCACTTTGTTTCTATACCAATATCAACTACCTCATACATATACTGTGTACATTAACCCCATATGCTGCTTTGTCACTCTTTACAAATGTCAAATGCCAGAACCTTCATTTATTTTATAGATATACTTTTTATACTTTATACTTCGGGACAGTATTACACTCTATTTCATTTTATGATTATGTTTATTAAATGTTGGTGTTTTTGGTGTTGGTGAAACTTTTTATACTTTTATACTACTATGAAAAACTACTATGCAAAAAAACTCAGGACAGTACTAAACTTTTATTATTTCATTTTATGCTTGTTTATTAATTGTTTAGTGTTTAGTGTTTAAATGGTTACTGTTGCACCGAGGGACTGAGAGAGAAATGCAATTTCAATCCTGTCTATGTCCTGTACATTTTGCAGTTTTGATAATAAAGTTGACTTTGATTAGGTCAACTTTTCTAGTTAAGCATGCTCTCATGCATTATTGTTAGAACTTGTTAGATAGCACTGAGTATGTTGAGTAAGTAACTGTCAATTTTAATACAGAGTTTCAATAAAATCTATCCAGTGATTCAAGATATATTTTGCTAACAGCCATAAAGTGTTGACTCAGTTAATGCCAAAATATTAGGCAAAACACTTGTGCAATGTGTGATACTCAAAATACTTGAAGATGGTAAATGGAGCTTATTTATATAGCGCTTTCCAGCCCCCTATGAGGGGCCCCAAAGCGCTTTACAATACCAACCATCCACCCATTCATACACACATTCATACACCGGTAGCGGCAGACTGCCATGCAAGGCGCCATCCAGTCCTACCGGGAGCAACTCGGGGTTAAGTGTCTTGCCCAGGGACACAACGACACATGGTGTGGGGAACCGGGATTCAAACCTCCAACCTTCCGATCGGGGGACGACTGCCATTACCACTACGCAACAGCCGCCCCGAAGATGATGCTCTGCTAGGAGGTAGGGAGGAGAACTTACTTAGACCATGCACATTTACTGCACATCATGGGCAGCTGGACAAAATCAAGTTATTTAAATTCATTGGTATTTTATATTTATGTCTATATTTCTATAATTTAGCATGTGTACAGTATATATATTTTTTAAATAATTTAAAACTGCACCTTTCTATATATTTGTATGATGAGAAAGGTTTAGTGTGCTATCGTTTTTAAAAGATCAGTTGACCCTTGAGTTTCAATAAAGTCTCTATATGTGAACTGGCTGACATTAACGGCTCTCTTGGTGGTGGACAACAACAAATTGAGGACTCGTTCAAAGACAAAGCGGTAAAACCAAACCTAAAAAATAATCCCATTGGTTTGAGTTGCAAAAACAAAAGGTAAAATAAAAAAGAATGGATATAATCTTCAGTTTTTTCACAGTATTTTCTAGTTGTGTACTGTTTGTAACCATGGTATGTGTGTTTAGAGCAACGTTTAGCAGGTGAGAAATTCTGTGTGTGCATGAATCAAAAGAACCTGCTCGGTTGAATAATTCAAGGCTGGCATGTGGAAAACAGATTTACAAAACTTGCACATGCCATGGGTTTGTAAGTGTGCATGCAGGCATGTGCACAGTTGTGTTGAAGAGTTATGGTACATCCAGACCGAACGCGATTTCAACTGCAAAGAAGCTCAACACGCACGCAAGTGGACGCACTTTGTGTCCAAACCAAAAAGCCAGAAGCGAAACTACCCAGAAAACTGCTGCGCAGGGTTGCCAGATAAAAATTACTTAATCATCTAGTACTGTTGCTTATTATTATTTTTTTTACCCAAACTGTCATATTTGCTGCGTGAGGGTCTGATAAGATTAATAATGTGTTGAGTTTAGTGAACATTTGCACTGAAAAGGGGTAAAAATAAATAAATAAATAAATAAAATTCATGTTTATCTGGCAACCCTGCTGCTGCGGGGGTGTGGGGGAGGAGCTTACCGGTGTACCGAGTCGTCAATGCACTCCGCGAGGTGAGGAGCTCTTTATTTCTGTCTCTGTGGAGCAGACTTGACTGGTTGTGAAGGAATTGTCGCGAACACACAGCTACAATGAGTTTCTCTTCCATATTCCATGACTCCGCGGGTTTTTTCTGTGTTCCACAAACAATACGTCACATGCGCAATGGTTTCCGCGTCACTGGTTTCCGCGTCACATAGGGACTCTCCCCCTGACCCCCTCTCTTCTCCCCCGACTCTCCCTGATTGGTTGACACACCAACCAATCGGGTAGAGTTTGAGCGGCGTTTGAAAGTTGAACGGCGAAATCTTCAGCATGTTGGAGGCGTGCTTTGGAGGCTGACGCGGGTTCACGTGCACGGAAATCGCTCTCCAGCACGCTCAACACGCACGCGACGTGACGCAAGACGCCAGGAGGCTGCTGGAGGTGCGTCCACCATAGACTTTGCATGTAAACTGGACGTTGCTGCAGTAGAAAACGCATTCGGTCTGGATTCACCATTAGTGTGGGACAAGACTGCTTCAAAGTATCCATCAGCCTAATCTCAACCCATACAGAGTGAAGCAGGGCGAGAGTGGGACTCT
This sequence comes from Garcialebias charrua, assembly GCA_038048925.1. Taxonomy (NCBI): domain Eukaryota; kingdom Metazoa; phylum Chordata; class Actinopteri; order Cyprinodontiformes; family Rivulidae; genus Garcialebias; species Garcialebias charrua. The sequence continues at coordinate 11,486 of JBBPBX010063997.1, read as the reverse complement.
TTTTCAGCCCTGGAGTTTCATGCCTCAGACTGGCCCACTTTAGATCACGACCTATTATCATTATTAAAATCATGTTTTTATAACCTTACATCAGGGGCGATTAGGGGTGCTAAGCCCACAGTGTTGACAATATGTTTACGTGTGCAAAATTATTTGACCAAACTGAAATGTTTTCAGATTAAATAATTCAAATGTATTGTGTACATGGGCACAATCTGTTCACGATGAGCGTTTACAAGCAGCGGGCTTTTATACTGAACAGAATTACTGACATGTGCAGAGTGGTAAACGCTCCTTAAAAATAAAATAAAAAACACAGAAGAAGAAGTTCCACTTCCGGTTTACTTCCATGCTGAACGTAAACAAACCTGAGCACCCAAAATGGACCTGCGACAGGTTTTAATGACGGTGGAGACGTTACTGCACTCCCTGACTGAGCTACAGGTGACACAGATCATTTTGAACTCTTTCAAAGTTTCTAGTAGAAACGTTGTGTCGCTCACCGACCAATTTTGCTTCCCCGACATGCTAATATTATTAGCATTAGACAGATGGAAATTACATAGGTCGCACATACACAGTCAGGTTAGGGTTAGTTAGGGTAGGGTAGGGTAGTTAGTTAGTTAGGGTTAATCTTCTTAAAAGCCTTGCTGTGTAATCCTGTGGCAGACATTTGCAGCAGAGCTAAACACGGTCCACATTTTGACGTAGGTGCGACCTATATTCAGGTGCGACCTATATTCCGGAAAATACGGTAAACACTTTGTACAAAATCAGCTTAGTTTTAACTGACAAAGACTAGACTTATGCAACGTTACAACATACCGTATATCTGCATATAAAACACACAAAACAAAGCACATCTAGCTTTAAGCATCAACCTTTAATTTAACCATACACAATATAATTATGACAAAGTAATTAACCGGTTAACACCATAGACTTACCGGTAATATGCCTGTGGTTAACACAAACTCCTTTTTTATTTTATTTATCCAATAAAAAAAAAAAAGTAAAATTAGTTCAACCAGGTCAGGATCGAACCTGGGTCGTTGGAGCAGAAAGCAGACTCACTTTCCATTGTGCCACTGAGGCATGTGGCTTTTTGCAGGTCTACTATATATTTAAAGGAACCGCGCCTCCTAAAATACTGGCTATGTGCATGCTACATCTATACTTATCACGCTACATACGTATCACGTTTTTACTACATAGTATCACGTTTTTACTACATAATATCACGTTATTACTACATACGTATCACGTTATTACTACATAAGCTCCATTTTTTTTTCATGGTTGACTGCAATACGCTTCCATAGATTTGTAATCATTTATTAACAAAAATTAAACTGAGACACACTCTTACAATAATGTCAGCTAACAAATATATATATTTTTTAGGTGTTTATCCTGCTAAAATTATTCATTTATTAAAGAAAAGTTCAGCTCAGACACATATTTGCTATAATTTTTATCAAACAAATAATTGTTTTTAAGTGTTAATCTTCTTAAAAGCCTTGCTGTGCGCTCCTGTGGCAGACATTTGCAGCAGAGCTAAACACGGTCCACATTTTGACGTAGGTGCCTCCTATATTCAGGTGCGACCTACCGTATTTCCGGTGTATAGGTCGCACCTTTTTATGGTTTTTTCAAGGCCTGCGACCTATACTCAGGTGCGACCTATATATGGCTTGTTATCACTTTCGGTGAAACAAATTTTTAAATCCAGCTCATTTCACAATTACGTTCATTTATTAAGGAAAAGTTCAGCTCAGACATATATTTGCTATAATTTTTATCAAACAAATAATTGTTTTTAAGTGTTAATCTTCTTAAAAGCCTTGCTGTGCGCTCCTGTGGCAGACATTTGCAGCAGAGCTAAACGTAGGTGCGACCTATACACCAGTGCGACCTATCTAGGGATTTTTCCAATCTATTGGTGATAATTGGACAATGCGACCTATACACAGGTGCGACCTATACACCAGAAAATACTGTATATATGGATTTTTTCCGATTCTTTGGCAATAATTGGACAATGCGACCTATATTCAGGAGCAATCTATATTCCGGAAAATACGGTAAACACTTTGTACAAAATCAGCTCAGTTTTAACTGACAAAGACTAGACTTAGGCAACGTTACAACATACCGTATATCTGCATATAAAACACACAAAACAAAGCACATCTAGCTTTAAGCAATATAATTATGACAGAAAATGGCGGATTTACCTGCAGTTACCTTGTACAGATGAACATGTGGTAGCTAATTCCTGTTTATAACATAATCAGTTGCTCACGGGGTCGGCCGCCAGCTTTTTATTTTTTTCCAAACTCCGTTTAGTTTTTGAAAAGGAATAAACTTTATTCCACCCTCTAAACGCTCAGTACGTGTAAGGGGCGTTTACCTTTGGGACAAATTGAGGTTGCTGATTGTTCAGTTGCGGACATGCCTACTGGAT
>JBBPBX010063996.1:5673-20379 GCA_038048925.1 Garcialebias charrua | reverse complement strand
ATATCCCCAAGGTTTTGACTTTAAACCCCAGAAGTCTGGACTTTGATCTCTCTTCTTTTCCACCTGCTCCTATCCTCACTCAGGAACAGGAAAGGCTGAAGGCTCTCTGCCCCGTGAGAGCTTTAAGCACTTACATGCAGAGAACAGCCGAATGGAGAAAAACAAATCAACTGTTTGTGTGCTTTGCTGCACCAGCTACAGGAAAGGCCCTATCAAAACAGCGCCTCTCACACTGGGTGACTGAGGCCATAAAAAGGGCGTACAGTAGCAAAGGTCAACAGGTGCCCTCTGGAGTGCGTGCCCACTCCACTCGGGGCTTGGCCACCTCGTGGTCACTGTTCAAGGGTGTACCAGTTGCAGACATCTGTGCTGCTGCGAACTGGAGCTCAATGAACACGTTTGCAAAGCATTACAGTTTGGATGTTACTGCGTGTGATGTCACTCAGGCTGTCCTTTCTAACACACAGTAGAAAGCGGCCTTGGGATGCCTTTTGAATAAAGGCGGACGTTCACACTAGGATGCATTTTACTGAGCATTTCAAGGGCGTGAATGGATTACGTTCCCATAGCATTTATGTTGCACCGAGTGACATGACTGATAAAGGGAACTGAAAGTTATGCACCATAACTCATGTTCCCTGAAGGAAGGGAACGAGGTGCAACATACCTGGCCCTTTCAATGCTGAAAGCTCGGTGAAGTGCATTTTGGAGATCGATGGATGGGCGTCAGCGGCTTAAGTACCCAGAGGGCGGGGCCTCTGGCGCGACGCTGACGCCCCTGCCGTAAAGGCGTGATTGTATTCCTTCAGGTAACTGTGCGGAGCGCAATTTCCCATAGCATTTATGTTGCACCTCGTTCCCTTCCTTCAGGGAACATGAGTTATGGTGCATAACTTTCAGTTCCCCACTTCAAATAGGGGGACTGGAGGGTGTGCTCCAATTACAAGGGCATCACTCTCCTCAGCCTCCCTGGTAAGGTCTATTCAAGGGTTCTGGTGAAAAGAGTCAGATCGTTGGTTGAACCTCAGGTCCAGTTCAGTGGCCTCAGGATTCATCTCTGCTCCTTGTAGATGATATGGTCCTGTTGGCGTCATCATGCCGTGATCTTCAGCTCTAACTGGAGCGGTTCACAGCTGAGTGTAAAGCAGCTGGGATGAGAACCAGCACCTCCAGATCTGGTCCTCAGTCAGGGGGTGAACTGTTCTTCTCAGGTGTCTGTAGAAAGAGATGTCTGGGCCTCCCTGCTCAAGATGCTGCCCCCAAGACCTGAGTCCAGAACTGGATGGATGGATGGATGGATGGATGCATGCATGCATGGATGGATGGATCCATCCTGCACAGACATCAGCATCTAGAAGAACTCTTTAATGAAACCAGTTTGATTAGTTATAACATTTAATTTCCCTCTGGGATTAATGAAGTATTTTTGAATTGAACTGAATTGAATGGATGGATGGATTTTAATTCAGTTTAATTCAAAAATACTTTATTAATCCCAGAGGGAAATTAAATGTTGTTGTAACTCATCATACTGGATTCATTAAAGAGTTGTTCTAGATGAAAAAAGAGGAATTAAAGTTTTCAAAAGTAATATCTCTGAATGAAAGTATCAGCTATTCCAACGTGCAGCCACATAGAGCAGCGCAATTCTAGAATTTATTGATGTAAACTTTACTGTTATTTTATTGTCTTATCACAGAGATTTTATCAGTTTGACCTTTAGACTCTGTTTTATAAAATTACTCTTTGAACTTTGGATCAGGTCATTTCTGAACTGATGAAGACAATAAATCAGTTTTATTCTGAATTAAATAATATAATAAACTCAACAACAGGATTTTACTCAGTTTTTATTAGTTTCTAAATTAAACAACGTATGACCCTCATCACTGGGAGAGAGGATGAATGTTTTCCTGACCCTGACCTGCTCTGGTTTATGAAGCAGCAAACTGCTCAACTTTTCTTTTTCTCTCCACAAAATAAATATTTCAAACTGTCATTAAACAACACGAGCTCCGAGGGTCAGACAGCGTTTGTTGTGAAACTTATAAAGACAGGTTTGTTTTTAAACTATCATCCAAACTGCTGCGGTGCACGGACTCTGTTCAACGTGCACACCTCACTTTCAGATGAAAAACAAAATATGAAACTGCAAAAACTTCACAAACTTTCAGTGAATGTGTCTTAAAGCAATTTATATTTTATATGAGTTCAGATCAGCAAGAATTCAGTTCATTCAGTAAAACATCCATCCATCCATTTTCGTCCGCTTATCCGGGGTCGGGTCGCGGGGGTAGCAGCCTAAGTAGGGAGGCCCAGACTTCCCTCTCCCCAGCCACTTGGAGCAGCTCCTCTGGGGGAATCCCAAGGCGTTCCCAGGCCAGCCGAGAAACATAGTCCCTCCAGCGTGTCCTGGGTCTTCCTCTGGGTCTCCTCCCGGTGGGACATGCCCGGAACACCTCACCAGGGAGGCGTCCAGGAGGCATCCTAACCAGATGCCCGAGCCACCTCAACTGGCTCCTCTCGATGTGGAGAAGCAGCGGCTCTACTCCGAGTCCCTCCCGGATGACTGAGCTTCTCACCCTATCTCTAAGGGAGAGTCCAGACACCCTGCGGAGAAAACTAATTTCAGCCGCTTGTATCCGAGATCTCGTTCTTTCGGTCACAACCCAGAGCTCATGACCATAGATGAGGGTGGGAACGTAGATCGATCGGTAAATTGAGAGCTTTGCCTTTCGACTCAGCTCTCTCTTCACCACGACAGACCGGTACAGCGCCCGCTTCACTGCGGATGCTGCACCTATCCGCCTATCGATCTCACGCTCCAGTTTTCCCTCATTCGTGAACAAGACCCCGAGATACTTAAACTCCTCCACTTGGGGCAGGACCTCCTCCCCGACCCGGAGAGGGCATGCTACCCTTTTCCGGCTCAAGACCATGGCCTCGGATTTGGAGGAACTGATCCTCATCCCGGCCGCATCACACTCGGCTGCAAACCGCTCCAGTGAAAGTTGTAAATCACGAACTGATGAAGCCAGTAGGACCACATCATCTGCAAAAAACAGAGAAGCGATTCTAAGGTCACCAAAACGGATCCTCTCAACACCTTGGCTGCGCCTAGAAATTCTGTCCATAAAAGTTATGAACAGAATCGGTGACAAAGGGCAACCTTGGCGGAGTCCAACTCTCACTGGAAACGAGCCTGACTTACTGCCGGCAATGCGGACCAAGCTCTGACACCGGTCGTACAGGGACCTAACAGCCCTTATCAAAGGGCCTGGTACCCCATACTCCCGGAGTACCCCCCACAGAACCCCCCGAGGGACGCGGTCGAATGCCTTCTCCAAGTCCACAAAGCACATGTAAACTGGTTGGGCAAACTCCCACGCACCCTCCAGGACCCTGCTGAGGGTGTAGAGCTGGTCCAGTGTTCCACGACCAGGACGAAAACCACACTGCTCCTCCTGAATCCGAGGTTCGACTATCCGACGGACCCTCCTCTCCAGAACCCCTGAATAGACCTTACCAGGGAGGCTTAAGAGTGTGATCCCCCTATAGTTGGAACACACCCTACGGTCCCCCTTTTTGAATAGGGGAACCACCACCCCAGTCTGCCAATCCAAGGGAACTGCCCCCGATGTCCACGCGATATTGCAGAGTCGCGTAAGCCAACACAACCCCACAACATCCAGAGCCCTAAGGAACTCCAGGGAATCTCATCCACCCCCGGAGCCCTGCCACCACGGAGCTTTTTAACCACCTCGGTGACCTCAGCACCAGAGATTGGAGAGCCCGACCCAAAGTCCCCAGGCTCTGCTTCCTCAGTGGAAGACGTGCCAGTAGGATTGAGGAGGTCTTCGAAGTATTCCGCCCACCGACTCACAACATCCCGAGTTGAGGTCAACAGCACGCCATCCCCACCATAAATGGTGTTGGTTCAGTAAAACAGTGATTTTAAAACTCAGGTTGAGAGTCAGAGAAACACCAGGAGGTCCTGAGAAGTTCTCCACAAATAATTAAAAACTGTTCATAACTGCTGTAACATATTAAACTGTTTGCTTGTTGCTGATATTTGTTGACTTCAGTTGCAGATCGTTGCCGTCACGTCTCCTCTGCTCTTAGTTTGTCCATCACAAAGTACAAAGTTTAAAAACTGCAGCATGAACACATGAATTAAAGGAGTTAAAATCTGAACATGGACAGTTTCATGGAGCAGCAGCTTCTTCCACCATCACTGAGTTTTCATTTGATTCATTTATTTAATGAAATAAACTCACCAGGAGTCGTGGCAGCTCGTTTGTCTTCAGCCTGACAGGAACGTCCGCTGAGCGACATAATAAAGAGTTCCTGATCAGACTCTGAGGATGAAGTTCAGAGTCTGATCGGATAACAATCATTTTTATGACAGACTGGAAATTAATCATCCACAGACTCATGAACAGTCAGAGTCCAACTTCTGATGAAATATTTTATTTAAAGACACAGCAGCTGACAGAATCTTGCATTTTGATGATTTTGATTTGAATTCTTGGTAAATGTGTAAAATTAAAATATGCATTAATTTTTACAAAAAGTTATTTCTGACAAAATGTTTTACAAAAACCTCGATGAGTTCAACAATAATTTGTTGGAGCAGAAACTGTGACAAGCAGAAGAAATAAAATCAAAACTCTGTAAAATCACATTTTTGTCAGCTATGACTTTATCAGAAATGTATAATAAAGTTTAATAATTATTGTACAACAGCAGCTTATTGTGGTTTAATGTGGTTTAATGTGGTTTAATGTTATTTGAAACTATTTTCAGAAATCTGACTGGTTGGTCCACATAAGTTGTATGCAGCTTGGTGAGGGAAGATCGGTGTGCTGGAACTCTGACTGAGGAAGCCCTCTGGACTGAGGGTGAAACGTTTCGACTAAAAGAAACTGTCCAGATGACCAGATTGAGACTTATCAGATTTGATACATGGATTATTGAGTATGAACTTTCTTATTTTCAGAAATGATTTTCCTGAACGTTTAGTTTGGCGCTGCAGATCAAGTAGAAACAGCAGAATAGTTTAACTTCACTTTTTGTTTCATGTATTTCTAATTTAATTGTTCACAAACTCATAAAGTGTAATTAGGTTTGTTGTTTAGTGTTTATCTTTTATAGAAATTTGAAATTTGATTTAAAAAGAACACCAGTTAGAAATAAATCATTAATGGAACATGCATACAAAACTGTATCTGTTTTTCTATTTAATATCTATTTGTTGAGGCCATTTATGTTGAATTTTTGTAAGTCATAAGTTCTATCAAATTAGTTTATCCTTGGGCTGTTAAAATATATTTTAGTTAACTTGGAAACAAATCTGCAATTAATTTTTATATGTGGAATTGTTTAAATTACATGACATGAGATACATGCCCTCCCTGGGCTGCCACCTTACCGTGGTGGAGGGGTTTGAGTGTCCCAATGATCCTAGGAGCTATGCTGTCAGGGGCTTCATGCCCCTAGTAGGGTCACCCAAGGCAGACAGGTCCTAGGTGAGGGACCAGACAAAGCGCAGCCCAAAGACCCCTTATGATGAGTTCAATTAATGGAAACAATGTTCCCTCGCCCGGACGCGGGTCACCGGGGCCCCACTCTGGAGCCAGGCCCGGAGGAGGGGCACGTTGGCGAGCGCCTGGTGGCCGGGCTTTTACCCATGGAGCTCGGCCGGGCACAGCCCGAAGAGGAGACGTGGGTCCCCCTTCCCATGGGCTCACCACCTGTGAGAGGGGCCAAAGGGGTCGGGTGCATTGTGGAATGGGTGGTGGCCGAGGGCGGGGACCCTGGCGGTCTGATCCTCGGCTACAGAAGCTGGCCATTGGGACATGGAATGTCACCTCTCTGGTGGGGAAGGAGCCTGAGCTAGTGTGTGAGGTTGAGAGGTTCCGGCTAGAAATAGTCGGACTCACCTCAACGCATGGCTCTGGCTCTGGAACCAGTTTCCTTGAGAGGGGTTGGACACTCTTCCACTCTGGAGTTGCCCCTGGTGAGAGGCGCCGAGCAGGAGTGGGCATACTTGTTGCCCCCATCTTGGTGCCTGTACGTTGGGGTTCACCCCGGTGAACGAGAGGGTAGCCTCCCTTCGCCTACGTGTGGGGACGGGGTCTGACTGTTGTTTGTGCCTATGCGCCGAACGGCAGCTCAGATTACCCACCCTTTTTGGAGTCCTTGGAGGGGGTATTGGAGAGTGCGCCTCTTGGGGACTTCCTTGTTCTACTGGAGGACTTTAACGCTCACGTGGGCAATGACAGTGAGACCTGGAGTGGTGTGGTTGGGAGGAACGGCCCCCTTGATCTGAACCTGAGTGGTGTTCTGTTATTGGACTTCTGTGCTCGTCATGGATTGTCCATAACGAACACCATGTTCAGGCATAAGGGTGTCCATATGTGCTCTTGGCACCAGGACACCCTAGGTCGCAGTTCGATGATCGACTTTGTTGTCGTCTCATCTGATCTGCGGCCGCATGTCCTGGACACTCGGGTGAAGAGAGGGGCGGAGCTGTCAACTGACCACTACCTGGTGGTGAGTTGGCTCCGATGGTGGGGGAGGATGCCGGTCAGACCTGGCAGACCCAAACGTATTGTGAGGGTCTGCTGGGAACGTCTGGCAGAGTCTCCCGTAAGACGGAGCTTTAACTCCCACCTCCGGGAGAGCTTTGAACACGTTCCGAGGGAGGCGGGGGACATTGAGCCCGAGTGGGCCATGTTTCGCGCCTCTATTGTCGAGGCAGCTTATCGGAGTTGTGGCCGCAAGGTTGTTGGTGCCTGTCGTGGTGGCAACCCTCGAACCCGGTGGTGGACACCGGCGGTGAGGGATGCTGTCAAGCTGAAGAAGGAGTCCTATTGGGCCTTTTTGGCCTGTGGGACCCCGGAAGCAGCAGATAGGTACCGGCAGTCCAAGCGGCATGCGGCTCGGGTGGTTGCTGAGGCAAAAACTCGGGCGTGGGAGGAGTTCGGAGAGGCCATGGAGAATGACTTCCGTACGGCTTCGAGGCGATTCTGGTCCACCATCCGGCGTCTCAGGGGGGGAAAGCGGTACGCGACCAACACCATTTATGGTGGGGATGGCGTGCTGTTGACCTCAACTCGGGATGTTGTGAGTCGGTGGGCGGAATACTTCGAAGACCTCCTCAATCCTACTGGCACGTCTTCCACTGAGGAAGCGGAGCCTGGGGACTTTGGGTCGGGCTCTCCAATCTCTGGTGCTGAGGTCGCCGAGGTGGTTAAAAAGCTCCGCGGTGGCAAGGCTCCGGGGGTGGATGAGATTCGTCCTGAGTTCCTTAGGGCTCTGGATGTTGTGGGGTTGTGTTGGCTTACGCGACTCTGCAATATCGCGTGGACATCGGGGGCAGTTCCCTTGGATTGGCAGACTGGGGTGGTGGTTCCCCTATTCAAAAAGGGGGACCGTAGGGTGTGTTCCAACTATAGAGGGATCACACTCTTAAGCCTCCCTGGTAAGGTCTATTCAGGGGTTCTGGAGAGGAGGGTCCGTCGGATAGTCGAACCTCGGATTCAGGAGGAGCAGTGTGGTTTTCGTCCTGGTCGTGGAACACTAGACCAGCTCTACACCCTCAGCAGGGTCCTGGAGGGTGCGTGGGAGTTTGCCCAACCAGTTTACATGTGCTTTGTGGACTTGGAAAAGGCATTCGACCGCGTCCCTCGGGGGGTTCTGTGGGGGGTACTCCGGGAGTATGGGGTACCAGGCCCATTGATATGGGCTGTTAGGTCCCTGTACGACCGGTGTCAGAGCTTGGTCCGCATTGCCGGCAGTAAGTCAGGCTCGTTTCCGGTGAGAGTTGGACTCCGCCAAGGTTGCCCTTTGTCACCGATTCTGTTCATAACTTTTATGGACAGAATTTCTAGGCGCAGCCAAGGTGTTGAGAGGATCCGTTTTGGTGGCCTTAGAATCGCTTCTCTGTTTTTTGCAGATGATGTTGGTCCTATTGGCTTCATCAGCTCGTGATCTACAGCTTTCGCTGGAGCGGTTTGCAGCTGAATGTGATGCGGCCGGGATGAGGATCAGTTCCTCCAAATCCGAGGCCATGGTCTTGAGCCGGAAAAGGGTAGCGTGCCCTCTCCGGGTCGGGGAGGAGGTCCTTACCCAAGTGGAGGAGTTTAAGTATCTCGGGATCTTGTTCACGAATGAGGGAAAACTGGAGCGTGAGATCGATAGGCGGATAGGTGCAGCGTCCGCAGTGAAGCGGGCGCTGTACCGGTCTGTCGTGGTGAAGAGAGAGCTGAGTCAAAAGGCAAAGCTCTCAATTTACCGATCGATCTACGTTCCCACCCTCATCTATGGTCATGAGCTTTGGGTTATGACCGAAAGAACAAGATCTCGGATACAAGCGGCTGAAATGAGTTTTCTCCGCAGGGTGGCTGGACTCTCCCTTAGAGATAGGGTGAGAAGCTCAGTCATCCGGGAGGGACTCGGAGTAGAGCCGCTGCTTCTCCACATCGAGAGGAGCCAGTTGAGGTGGCTCGGGCATCTGGTTAGGATGCCTCCTGGACGCCTCCCTGGTGAGGTGTTCCGGGCATGTCCCACCGGGAGGAGACCCAGAGGAAGACCCAGGATACGCTGGAGGGACTATGTTTCTCGGCTGGCCTGGGAACGCCTTGGGATTCCCCCAGAGGAGCTGCTCCAAGTGGCTGGGGAGAGGGAAGTCTGGGCCTCCCTACTTAGGCTGCTACCCCTGCGACCCAACCCCGGATAAGCGGAAGAAAATGGATGGATGGATGGATGGGTGACCGGGCTTTCAGTGTGGCTGCCCCCCACCTGTGGAACTCTCTTCCTGACTAGCTGTGTTTCCATCCATTTTCATTTCGATTTTTGAGCTAATTTTTGAAATCTCGCTAATGTGTAAATACAAATTAATGCGAAGCAGAAGTGTTTCCATCTGCTGGCTTGAAGCGCATCTACCAAGCCACGCACAGCGTCATTACGTCAGACGTCAGCGTCATTACGTCAGACGTCAGCACTGCGCATGTCTACAGTAAACAGGAAGTAGCGGTTGAAAACAGAACCCGGCCACACATCTCGTCAAAATGGAGAGAATATTTCAGGTACGTGTTGCTATCGGGCAAGTTGTATTTATTCTGTCATGCCAACTAGTTTTAGCGATGTTACATGTTGTCCGGAGCGGAAACAGCTGATCAGTCACGTGACGTGAATGTTCGCTTCGGCAGCACGAGTCGGCAAATGTGTTTCCATCTGTCGTTGTGCGCATCTGCTCGGTTTCGAAGATCCCAAAAACCACCTCAAGCGAGCGTATAAACTTTTTGGCGAATTTCAGGAAGTAACCTCGCATTTTGCCGTTTCCATTAAGCTTTTCTGCTGCGATACTTCAAAATGCGCACCTAGAAACCTTGATGGAAACACGGCTACTGTCTGAGAGCTCCACAGTCTGTGGTTGACTTTAAGAGCGGCTTGAAGACCTTTCTTTTCAACCGAGCATACTCTACCTCCTCATGATTCTACTTTTGATCTTAGCTGATATTGTTATTGATTTTAATTGTTTTATTATTTGTTTTATTGACATTTAATTCTGTTGCATCTTGTAGCACTTTGAGATTTTCATTAATGAAAAGTGCGTTATAAATTGAATTCATTATTATTATCAGTGGTGGGCAACGCTAATCCAAAAATTAGTTCCGCTATTTCTAAAGCACTAATTAATTTATTTAGGTCCGCAATTTCAAAAGCACTAATGTCTTATGAAAATTAGGGGAAGCTAATTCTAATCCGCTAATTAAATTCAACAATTGGTAGCAGCAAGTTATGCAATATTTGCACTACACTGCCAACTAGCGGTGCATGAACTGTTATACAGTAAGTTGTTTGAGTTGTATACATTTAAGAAAAAGGTCGAAAAGGACTTGCTCAAAAACTATATATGATGTAGCTTAGTGTGTTTGTGTACAGTATTACAGTTAGATAAATTAGTAGATTTATTCATTTTGTGATGTAGTTTGAAGGTTATCATTGGTTGAACAAACTGTGAAATAAATAAGGGGCAGATATAATAAGATTTCATCTTCTTTCTGCTCCTTTCATTTTATCCTACTTGTATTCTTCTATCTGATGAAACTGTTTTGTATTGTTCTTTTAAAATGAATGAATAAACATCAAATCAAATCAAATCAACGGCCCAGTCAGAGTCCAGAACCTGAACCTGAAACCTTCAGAGAGCAGAAACCTCAAAGAACTGAAGCAACAATGGAAAGAAGAGTGGGTCAGAACTCCTCCAGAACCAGGAGAGAGACTGATGAAGTCCTGCAGACTGATGAAGTCAGAGAACCACAGAGGATTCTGCTGCTGCTGAGGTTCTGTTGGGTCAGAGGCACAAGCTGAGGTTAAATTTTAATGATTTTAGAACTTGTTAAAGATCATCCATCCAGCTAACTGTCTATCCATCCATCCATTCAGCTAACTGTCTATCCATCCATCCATTCAGCTAAAAGTCTATTCATCCTTGTATCTGATGAAACTGTTTTGTATTGTTCTTTTAAAATGAATGAATGAACATCAAATCAAAAATAAGTCTGTATCTCTGTGTTTATCATTGTCCTGGCATTGTCTCCTGTTGCCTCTGTCTCCTGAGTTCCTTGTGATTCCCTGAGTATGTAAGTTTGCTGCCCTGCGGACGCCATCTTGAAGAGTCCTAATGGTGAACTACTTTTTTAAATCCAGCAGATTTGACCATTTCGTGAAACTCTCAAGCTCAGAAAAACTTGTGCTATAACGTCAGCTATGAAATATATTTTTTCTCAGCAAAGAAATAATTGTTTTACCGTGTTTTGTTGTAAAATCCTGGCTTCTTTGGCCGTCGCGGACGCCATTTTGAAGAGTGCTAATGTGGCGAAATTCTATTTTTAAATCCAGACGCGTCGCGTAGGCCCTGAGAAACATCCATAAGTTCACCCTCCATGTTAAAAAGTCTTCGTCTGACTCTTCGAAAACAAGCAATAAGGCTGCAGAGTAACACACTGGCTGCTAACTGCTATAGAGAGAGCACACACCAAGAGACTGAGGGGGACGCTTTTTTGTGACGGACCACATCCGGCGCTGCTCGTAAATACGTTATTTCGTTTTTACTGATAGATAATTAGTTATTAGCGGTACTGCATTTTAAATAAAAATAGCATAAATCCGCTTATGAATTATAAAACTTAGTCAATCCGCTGTAAAGCTAACAGATTATTTAGCAACGCTACAAGCGGATTAGCGCAACAGCGCTACCTAGCGGTCGGATGCCCACCACTGATTATTATTATTTTTTATATATATATATATATATATATATATATATAGTGGGAAAGGGCTCAAAACCATACCGACCTGAGCCGAACTGTGCTGAAGAGTAGATGTGGAAAAGGCCCTTAATGCCTCTTATCAACAGGTCTGGTTCCTGTAAGGTCCCATTGTGGCTAGTTTGGGCCAGTTCCTATAGGACCGGTTTATTTCTGTACCCATTGCGCGCTTAGGACCCCTTTAGTGGGCGTGAAGTTCTCCTGCAGTGGGCGGGTAATTATCCTGCAGTGGGTGGATCATTAATATCAACGCTTCTAACCAGCTGGTGGCGCTAGTGATACATTAAGCTCTTTATTAACCACTAACACACACATTAGAAGAAGAGCTGGAAAAGAACACACAACCAAAGTGGATGAGCTTGTTTCTTTTTTGAACATTCTGCTTTGTCACAAATGTTCATATACAGTATATATATATATATATATATATATATATATATATATATATATATGTATATATATATATATATATTATATATATGTATATATATATGTATATGTATATATATATATATATATATATATATATGTGTGTGTGTATATATACACATATATGTATATATATTGTATATACATACATGTGTACACATACAAACATATGCGTGAGTATATATATATATATACACACACACACACGTGTTTATATATATACATACATATGTGTGTATATATACACATATATGTACACATACATACATAATATATACTGTACATACATATATATTTATATATACAGTACATACATATACACATATATACATATATATATATACATATATATTTATATATACACACATTGATGATGGTGGAGTACACTACTTTGGACAAAACTGAAAGTGGCATGCATCCTAAAAAATCTGCGCCGCTCCATTGTCCCAGTTGATCAACAAGTGTGTTCCAAACTAAAACATTTGTAATATAAACTTAACAATATGTAATCAATCAATTCCAATCAAAATATCAAAGCAACTTTATTTAAATACTGTAAATGTTACATGTCAATAAAATTGTAACAGTTTTAAAAAATGAAAGATTGGTGTTATTTGTAGAAACAGAAAAACATATTACTAAATCTGCAGTTATGTATGAAATATGAACTTAAAATATCATCACTGGAATCTTAACCTGTTGTTCCAAAACATGTAACAATAATTAAAAGTAAAATTTGGCCAATAGCTCAGGTAAAAATGCTGACCTGTAGAACATTTCTACATTTTTCACTGCTTCTGTAAAGAACTCACCATCAGACACAATCCTCTGTGAATAAAGTCATCTGACCCAGAACTAAAGTTCTTTAGTTTGTAGCAGGTCGCTTTTGTAAAAGAGTCCACGAGGCTCAATGAGATTTACCTGACTAAATAAAGGTTGAATGAAAAACACCATGAAGTCACAGTACCCCTGCTCCGTCACAAACTGAGCTTGTATGACATCTGCTGAGTTCATAGGACCTGTTTGTGTTGTCAATGCAGGACTGTTTTTTTTTTACTGAGGCACCGAGGACATCTTTGGCACAATGTGGACAAGGTGCAGGAGAGCAGAGCATCAGGAGAAGCTCTGAGGTCTGTTCGGCTGCAGTTGATGTGTAGTCTGGAGTCACAAGATCAGATCCTGATGCAGCAGTTCAGCGATGGCTTCATATGTCTGGCTGGCTGTTTTCACTGCCCCATCTGACAAACAACACAAAATTATTGTTATAATCTCCTCTAAACATCATTATCCTTTGCTTTTATCTGTAATTTTCAAAGTTTGGAGTGTTTCTGTCATGGCATACTTGCTTTACAGTGCAGTGACTTGTCCCATCCTTCTCCAAGGACACCCACGGCTAGAGGATCTTTACACAGGAACTGACTGATTAACCTGAAATAAATCACATTACACATTAATACAGGCCTATAGGCCTAAGTGACAAATTTATGGATTTTTCCCCATATTTATAAACCATTTTTGGACTGAGATATGACCGTTTCCATTTATTCTGACTGAACCAAATCAAACCAAAAACAAAAACAGAAAGTACTGTAGATAGCAGCAGTAACATGTATGGCATGAAGTTGGCGGTTGTATCACTTAATATGAAAACGTGGCTATAATGATAAATTCAAAAAAGTTCAAGACAAAAACAACTGGACTTTATTTATTATACTATGCTTTAGACTATTTTTTTCCTTCCTTGCACTTTTTAGAATTTACCATGTCCTGGATGACTGAGAATCTTCACTCGCTATTATCGACTCAAACGGCCTGCCATACACCACATTCTGCTCTGCTTCGAACCTTGAAAACAGCTGCCAACTCGGCGAATTAGACCATTAAAGTGCATTTATTAAGCAAATGATAGACTCAGACACACCTCCTCTGCTACAATTTCGAGCTAACAAATATTGTTTATGTGATTTTCTTGTTATATTTCAGAGAAACGAGCCGTTCCGCCATCTTTTTTTTTTTTTCCTAAAAGCCTCTCGGCTGTTGCCTGAAGTCAGTCTCTGAAACGGTCTTTCCGCAGTCCAAAAAAGCTAAGAAACAGTTGCATGACTCACTGGAAATATGCTTAAAGTTAGAAAACACTCACCTGCGCAGACACCTCTTGAAAAATCTTTTCATTGCACGTCACTCCATCCAGCTCCCTCTGAATATTTTCATCGGCCAGCAAATACAGAAAAGCCTGAACCTCCGCGTTTGACCACGGTTGTGACATAATTATTAGCCTGTGTTAATTCTCAAAAATGTGCTCCTCCAACTTGTTGTTCTAGAGTTTGGCGGGATGGCAGACAGTTTGCATTTCCTGGAAGACTGAATCTTCTTCTTCTTGGCGGATTGCAAACAACGTTCAGGTGCTTACCGCCACCTACTGGAGAAGACTGAATCTCCGCCCTCCGACCTAGGACTACGCCCCCTGACCAATCAGTGACCACACTGTGCTGATGTCATAACTGGACCCAACAAGAACTGGTCCTTTGTACCTCAGTGAGGCAGGCACCAAAATAGGACCGGTTTCACGTGAACAGGCCCCTGTGGGTACACCCCATAACTAGTTGTTAACTAGTTATGAACGAGCCCGAACGAGCGCGAACAGGACCTGTTGATAAGAGGCATAAATGTCTCTCGGTTGGCCTGGGAATGCCTTGAGGTCCCCCCAGAAGAGATAGAAGTGTTGTCTGTGGATAAAGGTATCTGGGCCTCCCTGCTCAAGCTGCTGCCCCCGTGACCTGACTTGGGAACAAGCGTAGGATAATGGATGGATGCATGGATGGATAATACAGTCAGTTTTATGTAGAGGACAAGACGAGATTCAACATTACTGCAGTTAATACTTTGAAGAGGAATTAGATGTTCTATAGGATTTGCACTGTGTTAATAATGTATCTCT
>JBBPBX010063995.1:9324-20379 GCA_038048925.1 Garcialebias charrua | reverse complement strand
TGTTGTTAACCGGTTCGACATTAGCGGCGTCTCAGGTTCAACATTGGCGACGTCGCCATAACTTCTTTTTCTGCCTCTCCTTACACAGAACTTTCAGTTACATTTCAAAATAAGAGCAACATAAATGGGAAGTGGGGGAGGGCTAAATGTTTGTTTTTTAATACCTAGCCATTACATTAAAAAACAACATTTGTTATGGTTGTTGAATAATGTGAAAATGGTTACAATCGATTCATAAAGAAAGAAAAATAAAGTACCTAAAATAATATTGAGACTTCAACTGGCTTTGGGACAAATGATGTTTCCTTTAACTTTACATTTTCTTGTTCAACCTTTTAAATCAGTCACTGCAGATGAGTGATTGTCCATTTCTGTAATATTTCTGTTTACTGGTTAACTTCCTCAGCTGTCTCACATTTTAAGGGTCAGTCCTACTCCATGTTTCAGCTCCTTTCATAGATCAGCTCTCATAGAAGAGCACTTATAAAGAGAAAATTTTGTTTTCAGCCTTTGTTTTGGGCCATTATCTCGTCACAGGACTCATGATCATTCATTGAGACCAGACTTTTTGATAAATAGGAGCAGGTTTCACTTCAGATGTGCTTCATATTTCATTGTGCAGACCACAGCAGATGTACGTAACACTGTTTCATAGAAACCTTCAGTTTTCATTTCATTTCATTTTTCATTGCATTTATTTTATTCATTTTATAAAAATAAATACATAACAAACAAACACATGTATCTTATAAAAAAGAAAATATAAAATGAAAGGCGGCAGAAAGAAGAAAATATCTTATATCTGCCCCTTTTCAAAATAATCAATTCAAACAATCATTATATATAAGTAATAAAAAAATGAATAACTCATCTCAATTTTCAAATTTCGAAATATTACACATTGAACTACTTCATACGTATTTCTTCAACAATTCACTCTTTATCATTTTCTTAAACACAAACATTGACATTGCTTTTTTCACATCTCACATCACACTCCAAGTCATTCCACAATCCAACTCCCTGGACTGAGGTAGACCGTCCCTTCAAACTAGTTCTGTATTGTGTCTTTACAAATACATCAGTTCCCTTTAGGTTGTAACAGCTTGATCTTTTAACAAAATGTGTCTGAATATTTCAGGGTAGTGCATTGTTATGAGCTTTATACATCATCATTAAAGCTGGGGTATGTAAGATTGTAATGTAGTCTGTAACTTTTCAAACAATATATATTTTAACATATTTCTTCACTCTGTCACTAGATTGATGTTAGAGAGGTAATCTCTGAAAAAACTAAAAAAAAATATTGTCCCCTTGCTTCTCCAGGTGGTAAATAAGCATTTCTAAAAAGAAAAAGTGACCCGCCATTTTCCAGCCAATAAAAACAAAGTTTGTAACCAGCCAATAAAAACCGAGCTTGAATTTGAATCAGCCAATAAAAACCGAGCTTGAATTTGAATCAGCCAATAAAAACAGAGCTTGAATTCAAATTTCAACAGACCACAAGGGGGCAGAGCCATATATGGCTCTGAGGGGGAGGGATCAGAATGCTTTGCTTGTTGAAATTTTTTCTAAGTGCTGATGTTCTACAGAAACTGCAGACTGAACCTTTAAAATATGGTAATCTACTAAATCATGGAACTTCAGTAATTTCAACTGAAAAAATAATACTGTATACTAGATGGATGACAGTAATGTTTTCTTGCAATAATCCTCATGGCTATTTTCTGTAAAATAAAAATAGGTTTTGTAATAGTTTTACATGCTTTCCCCCAAACATCAATGCAATAAATTAAATGTGGAACAATGATAGTGTTATACAACAAATACAACGCTTTGTCATTCAATAGGTCTCTAACCTTATGTACAGCAATGGATTTAGATATTTTCATTTTTACAGTATCTATATGTTTTTTACAAGTTATTTTGTCATCGATGACAACGCCCAAGAACTTGACCTCACTCACTCTACAGATCTCACCACCCTCAATTGTAAATTGGACATCTGCAGTTTTCTTTTTATTACCAAATATCATATAATGGGTCTTTTCTAGATTTAATGATAATTTGTTTAGTTTAAACCAAGTCTGTATTTTGACAAATTCCTTCTTCATCAATTCCAACATCTGATTCATATCCTCATCCAAACAAAAGAAAGTATCATCTGCAAAGAGGATACATCTGAGGAGTCCCGACACATTAACCAAATAATTAACATGTAAAATAAACAACTTAGGTCCAAGTACAGAGCCTTGGGGAACTCCGCAGGTAATATTACAAAAATCAGATCTTACATCATCAATCTGTACAAACTGCTTCCTATCTTTCAAATAAATATGTACCCACTGAAGCGCTGGTCCTCTAATGCCATACACATTCAATTTCTCAAGGAGAATGGTGTGATCTATTGTGTCGAAGGCCATTTTAAATCGGCAAATATACTTATACCATATTGTTTTTTATCAACAGCTGTAATTATTTCTTCCATAAACTCCATGAGAGTCTTAGATGTGGAATTCTTTGCTCTAAACACATACTGACTATCACTTAAAATATCTTGCCCATCAACAAATTTGTCCAATCTGTTAACAAATAATTTTCCTAAAATTTTTGAGAACTGTGGTAATAATGAAATTGGTCTGTAATTATTAAATGCACATTTATCACCATTTTTAAAGAGTGGAACAACCTTAGCTACTTTCATTCTGTCTGGGAATGTTCCTGTCAAATAAGACAAATTACATATATATGTAAAAGGGACAATAACATGACTCATTATATCTTTCACAAACATCATATCCATGCCTGCCCAGTCTTTAGATCTCTTGTCTGAACATTTGTTTACTAGATTCATTATTTGTTCTTTGTCTGTTCCTTTCAGAAAAAAAAAAGTTTTACAAAAGACCTGACGTAACGTACCTAAAGAGCCAGCAAATACAGCTACCGGTAGTAGCCAATCAGTGTTTGTCCTCTACAAATGCCTATTCTCCAGAAACGGCCCACTTCTGGTCTGCAGAGAACCCCTTTTCATTTTACTTCATTTGGTTTCTCCGGCAAAAGGTGAAAGTTGTCATGTGTAAAAAAAAATGGGCTGCTACAACCTCAATTCTGAAAAGCTCTGTCTTAAAACACACCATAACCAGCTTTTTAACCAAAAATCTGCACCTTAAAATGACAGTTTTTATGATTATAACCTCCATTAACGTGTAGAACAAGGCAGAAAATCTCAGCTTTTTAAAAAATATAAAAATGGGGATTTAACTGTTCAACTATTTTTTCTTGCTTTTTCTTGTTTGGTCCAATCTGTCACATTTGGTCGCAAGTGATTATTATTATTATTTTCCTTCACATGGGGCAATCAAAGCCTTGTTTAATGCTGTTTTTCAGGGCTGCTATTTAAAAAAAAGTTGTGAAATTTGAGTTATATCACCTCACAAAGCTGGGTACGGAAAATATGCTTTTATTTAAAAAAAAAAAAAAAAAAGTTTTATTTACTACCTGAAGTTGGATTTGAAGATTGACACCATTCCTACTTTCATCATTTTAAAATGTGAAGGGGGAAAAAAATTCCTCAAGGCATGTCTTGATTGTACTGGTTGGGATTTTTATTTTTTTATTTTATAAACATAAAAAGTTAATCCTGTACAGGACAAGACTTAAGTGGCACCCATCCTTCAAGTCTAACTTTCTACAACACCATTATTATTAATATTTTTTTTCAAGTTCAGATCAGTTTGCAAGCTTACCTTCTAGGAAACTGGTTATCATTTTCCTTCTACTCCTCTAAGGTACTTTCCTTTAACCAATGATTTAATGTTCACCCCCACATTAAATACCACCTGGATTTATCTTGTCTCTGTTTTCTTCTTATTTCTTTCTTTGACTGTCCCCTCAGAATTTGCTGATTCTGGTGAGTTACTTCTTTAATTTCTGTGTCCCCTGCCTTTTCCACCCTAACCTCTGTTTATATATATATATTTAAAAAAAAAAACGTTTGTCCCCATTCCAACAGTCAGGATGCAACTCTGATTGAATGTCTTTTCTAATGTTCACATTTCCTGAGCGCCAATATGTTGTCCGTCAGCTCTGTATTGTCAGACTCTCTGCTTTAAATATTTCATTTTGTGGATGCATTCTCCCTGGAAACCATTGTTTCTGTATTGTTTTGCTCATCGTCCTCCCTCCTCTCTCTCCTCTCCCGAAAAAGCAATGGTTCAGGTGTACTGAAGTGGGGTTTTGAGGTCGTCAACAATGAATGTTTCACCCGTTGTAGAGCATTCCATGAGCGATCTTGACTTGGAGATCCAGTCTAGGTGAAGCCAGGATTAAAGTGGAGTAAAGCCGTGTTTACACAATGGTTTTTTTTTTTGTTTGTTTTTTTGTGAAACTGTAGCATTTCTGCTGCGTTTTGGCCGTTCACGCACGAAAAAAACGGTTGTTTTCTCTGACACTGAAGCTTTTTGAATCAAGATCTCAGCAGTGTTTGGAAATGCTGGGCGTCTTTGTGAAATTATGCATGCACACAATGAATGCATAATCCATGGCTGCAGTCAGAACAGTAACAATGGTTGTTAGCGTTTGTGCTGCTCACTCTTTCTCACGTGAAGGAGAACCTCAATGTTTGTATCACAGTCTCCACTTTGTACTATTTTTTTTTATTTTTAACTATTTTTCATGCTCGAGTGTCTGCGCATGTTGTTTAAATACAAAAGTCACAGCGCCATCTAGTGACCTGGAGTAGAAACAACAGCAAAACTACTGCAAAATTTGACAAGCACTCTGCATTACAATTTAGATGTGTAACTTCTCAAGCAACTTAGGAAAAACGCTATTCTTTCTAGAGATTGTTCATGTGTAAACATGGCCTAAAGCTACATCAGAAGTACCGCAACTAGCGTCTGCTGTCACTGTTTGTAATTCCCAAAAAAAATCAACTTTAATGTAGACAGCTGTGTACAGTAATGTGAAACTGACAGCATTTTAAAAAGCATTTGCATGGTTTAACTACAATTTTCCATCATACAAAGTACAAGGTTAAAGTTTAAATAGCTTTTATTACATAATGAGTTCTTAGATTTCCTGTTTTAATATAGAGTAGTAAGTACTCCACTGCGCAAGACGACCAAAGGACCGGGAAAAACTCTACATTTTACACTTTAAAAAACTTTGTCAGTGGTTTAAAAATTTTGAGTAACAAAACAAAAATCTTTCATGGCTCGGCTACCAGAAGAGTAATATTCATCATTAGACTTTTTAAGACTACACTAAAACAAGTATTCACAACAAGCTATGAGTTACCAGGTGTTACCAGTTTAAACAGTCTACTTTAGGCTATTTTACATTGGTGTAGGGTGAAAATTGATCATTAATTTAAATTGTTTTTAAGGTAGAAATGTTAAGATATTCCTGCCTAAAGGGCCTCTTTGCATTCAGAAGTGCTACTGTTAGCTGCCGCTGCTAATATTTGTGCTCCCAAATAACATAAATACCACATATAATGAATAATTTATGTCAGTAAGATATACTGTGTGATATGGCATAAAATTCATATCACGATACTGTATGTATTGTGATGGGTGGAGGTAACAATATACAGTATATCACAATATGTTTTTGGTATAAAACTTGTAATAGGAATGAAAAAAATACTTCTTTTGCCATCATTTATTTATGAAAACTGCTATACCACAAAATAATCTCAATTAAAAATATCCCACTACTAGGTCCAAAGAATGTTTAAATAAGTAACAAGTCAAGTATTAGGCTTTTTTCTTTTAGAGCATAACAGTGCAAATGTAGTTTGAACCATATGTTTTAAACAAAATGTGTTGTTAACTCAACAGTTTCCAGTATTCTCACTTAATAAACGAACAGTAACAGAGCAGCATTTTACACTGAAAACACTTCACCCTCCGACCCTCTAGTGGGCGTCTCCTTCCTCTTTAAGGAGAGCTGACACAAAATGGCGACCAGTTTCCTCTGTAACTTTGACCAGAGGGTCTCGCAGTAAAATCACACAGCACAGCGTTCTTTTCACAGATCAGAGAGCAGGTTTAACCTTTTTATTTATTTATTTTTAGCTCAAATGCACTCTCTAAAGCTGACCAACTTTCGACGGGAAAAAAAAAACGTTGGACGGAACACAGTTTTTGCACGTGCGTCCGAATACGAGTATGGCGAGCCGGCCGTAGTTAGCTTGTAGCTTTGCTACTTAGCTCTCAAAGAAAGGACTTTAACACCACTTACGCACAGTTTTCAACAACAAAAAAAGTAACAATTAAATCTGACAACTCTAATTTTACATCAGACACAGCATTACTGCAGATCGCTAGCATAGGCTAAATGCCTATCGTTTCTTCCGTGTACCGTATATATTGCGCATTCCTAGTGTGACGTTTGAGTTTGGATAAATCACGGATTTTTATTTTATTTTAGTGTTGTTTTAGTATGGCAGCAATCCTCTCTGGGTTTCACATTTAACTCAGAATAGCTGTTGGCGCATGAGTCCGGTCCGAATTAAATGCTATTTTGCAAACTGAGGTTGCTCAAGAAGCTACCTTCAACAGGTGAGATATTAACTGTTTATATGCCAAGTTGAAAGATCCAAACTATCAGTTGAAAGTTTGGATCTTTTGCTGCGGCTCTGTGTAAGCTTTCCTGTTATGTTTCTAAGTCTGTTTATCGTTCAGGAGAGAAGACGAGTCATTTCTCCCAACTTGTCAGGTTTGTGCTTATGAACTGATGCTCCTTTCTCTCTATTGTTAGAACCCAAGAGTCAATAAGAACTTGACAGAGAAATCAATTTAACTTTTTTTTTCTCTCCTTCTGTGGCTTTCTGTAATTGGCTGTTCCACAAAACTGATCACTCTCCTTACACTTCCCGTGTTTGCTCAGCTTCTGATTTATGGTCATCTACTTTTTTTAAAGGGTTGATGCAAATAGCGCCACAACGGAGTTGAAGCTTTTCGTGTTTTTGCACGTAAAGGAGCATCGTAATGGATGGTTTAGTTTCAGGCGCAAAGACCACCATCTCCTCTCCTTCAATGTGCAGCTATACAAACACTCCGGAGTGGCATCAAATATTGAACTGCAGAGAGAGACCGGGAGTGAAGAAGACAGAGTGGATCTCACTCGGCTGTCTGAGACCTCTCTTAAAACCACACTCAGAATTCAGGCTGCGCCTTTAGTTCAAGCCCTTCAAGAAGATTTATCGCCCAAAGAGCCTTAGCTCATGTTCAACGCTGGAGTTGGAAAATGATAGGCAAGGAGTATGTCGTGTGATGGAACCAAATGTGTTATTTTTACGATTGTTTAATCACAATGAGGATAAACTTGTTTTTATTAAAATATCTGCTGAACTTATTTCTCTGTGACAGCTTTGTTTTATAAACCACATTTTTTATTAAGCGTCTTCGGCTTCTTTTTCAAGGTCAAGGTGTCTTTGTTGTCATTCACATCACATGTGGTACATGAGGTGGAATGAAACTATATGTACACCACCCCGCTTCGAACGTTATCGACCATTAAATGGCCGTTATTGGTTACAGTATTATCATCCCCATATGTAGCGGTCAGACTGCCCCTCCTGTACCTCCTAGTAGGTTTAAAGGTACGTTGATAGCGATGATAATAGGCTCAGTTTTTAGCTTTGTCAGCGCTCATAATAGCTTCAGTGGTTAGGTTTAGAGTAAAGGGTCAGGCCGGCGTTAGGTTTAGGGTCTTGGTTAGGTTTAGGCACAAGGGTAAGGGGGTTAAGTTTAGGCTTGGTCCTCTGGGTCAGATTTAAGGTTAGGTTTAGGAAAAGGGTTATATAAGCTGGGAAAAAAAAGACACTTCCTGGTTTGCCCCGGCGAGACGCTGCCTATTATCAGCGATAATAATGATAATAACGTACCTTTAAACCTACTAGGAGGTAGGTGGGACAGTTTCACCGCTACATATGGGGATGATAACAACTAATAACGGCCATTTAATGGACTGATAACATCCAAAGCTGCTATGTACACAGGATCCCAGTTACATCGAACAAAAAATACAAATTGTAAAGAAAAACAATAATAAGACCTAAGATATGAACTAAGGAATATGCTAAACTAGGAATATACTGAGCACTAATAGTACAAAACGATGAACGAGAAAAATCACATGCGCTGATGTTGCGACACTGGACATCTTTGTTTGTGTTTTGTTTGTTTGTCCTCTGCCTGAAGGTCATTGTGTTAACAATGATGCAACCCTATTTGGCAGACAGACTTTATTTGGTGAATTGGTGAGACTAGAGGGGATAACTCGTGGCTTTTGATGCAGACAAACAGCAAATTAGCTAAACAGTATACTGTACTGTATAAAACAAACCAAGAAAAGATTTCTAATTTTTTATAATTTTTTATTTTAACAACTACTTTGAATGGGGGATAAGCGCATTCACTCTAACAGTATTTACCATTTGCTTCATGCTGTCTCCACCAGTAGTTCCATCTGACTGGTGACCCAGGGCCACATTGACCACATGGCTCAATAAAAACCCGCTGGGCAATGGAAATGCATTTTCCATTTCTACTGATATAACGTATTGACACTTCATTTTATTTGTCGTGCCAACCCTGCTCTTCCATCATTCGGTACAGTAGATCACATTCACACGACATTGTTGCTGGGAGACACTTTGTGCCCTGTATTTTCTTACCCCTACTCATCTTGAACCAAGGTTTTGAGTTCATGATGGTGCTTCAGACGTGCCGCACTCACTGCTGTCCTCCTAAATAGTACGTCGCTATAGAAAATTGTATCAACCTATTATAAAGATGGACAAAGTAATGTTAAATTAAAACTCCAACTTCCAGAGACCAGTCCTGTGACTTCTTATATCTTAGTTTGATTGGAACCAGGGTTGCCAAAGAGGAAATGACAAAATGTTGTACTTCTACTGTAAATATATTGTACTTTGACCCAAACGGTTGTATGTTCTAAGCATGACGTTCTAGCTAGTCGGCTCAGACCATATGTGGGTGTTCATGAGAATAAAAACAAGGGTGTTTTTGATTAACAGAAAAGCCCAACTAATCTCATATTTTGCCTTCTTAAACCCTATTTATTGTATATTTTGTAGACATTATATATAACTATAAATACAATAATCGCTGCATATTTGGCGCACGGCTTGGAACTAACAAAATAAATACAAAAGACAATTCCTACTTAAATTTGACATTCTGAAGATGTGCCTTTTTTTTTTAAGTTGAATTAGGCAAACCTGTTTGTAAACTTCCTGCGAGCCGTTCCTGCAGTGGCGGGTATGGAAGTACCAGCTCACTTAACGAGTATGACTACTTTAGTTTTGGCACTCCCCCAGCACAAAGTTAGCATTTTGCACCTTAAAACATATACAGAAAAATGCTGCTTTAGATACAAACTTATTTTAATGTAAAGAATCACTGTTTTGTTTTTGTTATTATATTTAGATATTCTGATTTGTAAAATTTGAATTATAGGTTTAGGTGAGAAGATCAGTATTATCATTCATACCTAATGATGCTGCAACGAGCTGATTTCATTACATTATATAGTTCTAATACATGAACAACACTTGGAAACAAAACAAAACAAACAATCTACTTAATTTTCGGACTATAAGCCAAAACATTTAGCCTCGTCACACCGGGACGCTCACGTAGCTGCCAAACACATGTCCCTCTTGGAGGTGGATCCTCGTGACTCAATGAGATTACCTGTATCCACCTCCTAGGCCCCATGGCGCCTTGCGTGAATTATGAGTGTGACCTCCGGCGCAGGCTCTTAACCCACACTATCTGCTCCCCCGGGAACCCTATATAGCAGCTCTCTGCTCCATACAGAGGGCTGTGGTAGTTCGGTGGTCTGTGTTTGTTTCAGGAAAGGCATCCGGCGTAAAAACAATTGCCAAGTCTTCGTGCGACTCGCTGTGGTGACCCCTGATGAAGGGAGAAGCCGAAAGAAGAAGAAAAATAATAATTAATGTATACAGGTAGTCCTCGACTTACGACGGCCTCAAGTTACGATGTTTCGCGTTACGACGCACCTCCCATAAAAATGTATATATATATTTTGAATTTTTTATTTTGAAGCCGATTTACGCAGTTTCCGGCAGTTTCCGGTTTAGCTGCGGAGGCTACCGCTTGCCATGTACTCTCTAAAAAAGCTAAGTCTGGTCCTCTGGACATTCAAAAAACAAAACAAAACTTGTTGGACCAAGCTGGACAGGCAGCAGCTGTGGAAAAGTAGCTGTTTTATGGACAGCGGTTTTCCAATGTAAACAAATGGAGAAACCGGTGGAGGGAGGGAGGAACGAGGAAATGGCTTCACCACAGCAATGGTAAATGGAGCTTACTTATACAGGGAACCCTCGACTTAAGAACAAGTTCCGGACCTACGGACTGTTCGTAGACGTAAGTCGGAGCTCAGAACACGTGTCGTTCGTAAGTCCGGATTTCGTCTGTAAGTCGAAACTCAGAGCACATGGCCGAGCACATGGCCGTTCGGAGCGCGTTCGTAAATCCGAGTTGCCGTAGGTCGAGGGCGACTTAAGTCGAGAGTTCCCTGTATAGCGCTTTCCAGCCCCCTATGAGGGGCCCCAAAGCGCTTCACAGTATCAGCCATCTTCATACACACATTCATACTCAGGTAGCGGTAGTCTGCCATGCAAGGCACTGCCAGTCCTACCGGGAGCAATTTGGGGTTATGTGTCTTGCCCAGGGACACAACGAGGTATGCAGTGACCGGGGATCAAACCCAGGACCTTCCGGTCCTGAGCCGGCTGCCCTGTCTCTACACCATCTCAGCCCCTAGTAGGAAATTAACTCTTTTTTTCCCTTCATTATGGCTCTGAAATGTATGGTTTTTTTTTTTTATAATTATGTAGGGTACTGTGTTAGGACAGGCTAAGTGTTTGGTAAAATACAGTACTGTACGTATAAGGTGCAGTTTTGATGTATCTTTCGAGTTACGTCGAAATTCGAGTTACAACGGAGCGTAGGAACGGAACTCCATCGTAAGTTGAGGACTACATATATATATATA
>JBBPBX010063993.1:0-20380 GCA_038048925.1 Garcialebias charrua | reverse complement strand
AGAGGCGAGTAAAATTTATTCACCAATCCGCCTTTGTGTTTTTTCTGAATGCTCGTTGGAGGACTGAACACGCATCAGGCCCGCCCGGACTGAGCCGTCTTATGAAAGGGGCTTTAGAGAGGTCAAGGTCGAGAGCTTCAGCTCTTTTTGAAGATATTCCAGGAAACAGGATACATATATACCGTTTGAGTAGCAGAGCAGTACCGTAGCTAAACGGTACAGAGCCAGAATAGTAGCGAAAAGTAGCAGAACTGTAGCTAAAAGTAAATTAAGTAAAATATTTTGAAAAGTATTATGGCTACAAATTCTAATATTTCAGCAGCCATTTACTGAAAGAGCCGAATGTTTTAACTGATGAACAGCTAAAATAACAAATTCTACTGAAACCTCTCCGTTCTCCTTCCACATGGAGAACACGGACGCTGATTCGAGATAGTTCCTGGCAGTTTCCGGATCAACTCAAAAAACCAAAACTAAGCAGTAAGTTCTGCAGATCCGGCTCGAGGTTTTCCTTCAGGGTGGGATTGTTTGAGGTTTGGGTCGTCACGCAGATCTGCAGCCGTCGTTCAGCAGATCGTCCAGGAGGCGTTCACACATGAGGAGGCAACGAGGAACGTGGAAAAACCCTGAAGAGGACAAACAGGTTAAAGAACAGCCCACGGGTTCTCCAAGAACCCAAACAGAACATTCAAGCTGGTTCAGAGGAATCACCCGCCGCCCGTCGAGTCTCAAGCTGAGCTCGTGACGAGGAGGCGGAGCTAAAGCCGTCTGTCAAAATGATGCCATTATCTATCTGCGTTGGTTATTTAGCTTTGCCTCATAAACTTATACTTATTAATAGGATCAAATAATCTTTATTTAAGATTTTACATAGATATTATCCAGTTAAAGATAATATTTGTCACTTCTTTCCAAATGTCAGCAGCAACTGCTCTTTCTGTCAGTGTGAGGG
Source organism: Garcialebias charrua (assembly GCA_038048925.1). Classification (NCBI taxonomy): domain Eukaryota; kingdom Metazoa; phylum Chordata; class Actinopteri; order Cyprinodontiformes; family Rivulidae; genus Garcialebias; species Garcialebias charrua. The sequence goes on along the minus strand of JBBPBX010063993.1, from coordinate 19,428 downwards.
TGAACGTAGTGAACATTTATTGTGGAATGTTCTCATGCTGTAATGTTCTTACAGAGACTGTAAGACTGCTTACAGAGGAAGTTGGAAAGAACATTGTATTGTCCAAATTGCAAATATTGCTCATCTTTAACATTCAGCCTTTCTTCAGATGAAATATATACTGTACTGTATAGTAAAACTAATTATAATCCTGGCAAAATATTATGTCCACAAGATGAAATGGAGTAAAAAAAAAAAATCCCTCATTTAATAGTTTTAAAGAAACTGACTTAAAATCATATATTAACTCTGTGGAAAAACTTAAATTTGATTTGATTTGATGTTTATTCATTCATTTTAAAAGAACAATACAAGACAGTTTCATCAGATACAAGATTTCAAGTAGGATAAAATGAAGGGAGCAGAAAGAAGATGAAATCTTATTATATCTGCCCCTATTTCACAGTTTGTTCAACCAATGATAACTTTCAAGCAACATCACAGAATGAATAGTTCTACCTATTTTCCTAATTGTAATACACAAACTACATCACAAAATGAATAATTCTACTTAATTTTCCTGACTGTAAAACATAAACTAGATCACAAAATGAATAATTCTACTTAATATTTCTAACTGTAATACACAAACTACATCACCCATAATTCTAATTAATTTTCTAATTCTAATTTTTTTTTTATTTTTTAATTTTTTAATTTTTTTATAATTTTATTTAATTTTCCTATTTTTTTAATTATTTTTTTCTACTTAATTTTCCTAACTGTAATACACAAACTAGATCATAAAATGAATAATTCTACTTAATTCTACTTAATTTTTCTAATTGAAATACACAAACTAAAAGATGGCACAACATCAAGATGTTCACAAAATGAGTAATTCTACTTAATTTTCCTAATTGTAATACACAAATTCATCACAAAAATGAATAATTCTACTTAATTTTTCTAACTGTAATACACAAACTGCTTCATAAAATGAATAACTCTACTTAATTTTTCTAACTGTAATACACAAACGTACATCATAAGTACAACATAATTGTAATACACAAACACGCAAGATTACATCATATATAGTTTTTGAGCAAGTCCTTTTTGACCTTTTTCTTAAATGTATACATTGATTTTTCATTTTTAACATCACTCTCCAGAGCATTCCACAATCGAATTCCCTGAATTGAGGTAGACCGTCCTTTTAAGCTGGTTCTGAATTGTGGTTTGATGAATATCTCTGTCCCTTTGAGATTGTAATAACTTTGTCTTTTTATAAAATTTCTTTGGATATTTAAAGGTAATGTGTAAATACTAGTAATCAGAAACTTGTAAAAACAATCATTGCACGAAAATGTTCGTATTTTTATCCTAAATTTCTCCTACTTTTGTTCGTACGAAGCGTTCGTACGAACATGCCACGTCAGATCCAACAAAGTCTTCTATCGTCAGGAAATGTGTGTATATGAGCTGTGTAAATAATGATGAATCCCACCTGTTCTATTCACCTGCTCGTGCACGCGAGTGGTTATTTACATAATTCCCACCCCTCAAAACACCATATAAGGATATAGTTTCCTGCCACCGCGAGCAGGAAGTGTCCATTCATTCCGGCTTTTATGCGTCAGAAAACACACAAACGCGTTTGGCGAATTAAAATTGACTCGCCTTTGATCATAGTGTCAGCCCCGGATCTGAGCGCAGACCCACACAGAATACAGATGACATCAGTGAGCGCCCACAGTCAACAGGCAGTTTATATTAAAAATGACATGAAACAACTGTATAAGCTGGTTTCGCTTTTTTCCCCCTCTCTGCAGTGTGTGTGTGTGTGTGTGTGTGTGTGTGTGTGTGTGTGTGCCTCCAACAGGCATTCAGAAAACACACAAACGCGGTTTGACTCGCCTTTGATCCCCCCTGACCCACCACAGTTCATCAGCCCCGGGATCTGAGCCGAGCAGACTGACTGCAAGACGCGCGATGATCCACACTCAGAACACAGATGACAGTGCGCCCGCAGTCAACAGGCAGTTTAAATAAAAAATGACATGAAACGACTGAATAAGCTGGTTTCGCTTTTTTCTCCCCTGTCTCTGCAGCGGCGCTGTGTGTGTGTGTGTGTGTGTGTGTCGACAGTGGCACGGGGTGGGGGGGCCGTGCCGACAGTGGCGCGTGGCGTGGTGGCGCGTTGCGTGGCACACGGTGGTCGACATGAGTGGCGCGGGGGGGGCGCGTGGCGTGGTTGCGCGGGGCGCGTTGCGTGGCACACGGTGGTCGACATGAGTGGCGCGGGGGGGGCGTGGCGTGGTGGCGCGGGGGGGCGCGTTGCGTGGCACACGGTGGTCGACATGAGTGGCGCGGGGGGCCACGCGCGGGTGGCGCAAGGTGGTGGACGTGGGGGGGGGGTGTTGAAGCCGCTTTAATTAAACCAATATGTGTGGTTGCATTTAATTGTTTTTAAACTCAAAATATTTTCTAAATAACGAAATATAAAGTTATTAGTGGAGAAAAGGCCGTCTGGATAACAGCAGACTGACTGCTCGTAAAATATACGACAGGTCTGGACCACACGTAAATTTTGTTCGTATCTGAAAAAAATCCTAGGATACGAAAACATTGTTGGATGCCACAAATGATCCTAAATCACTCGTACGCACAGTTTAAGAACAAATCTGTGCGTACGAACGGTTCGTGCATGAGGGCCAATAACTCTTATTTATGAAGACCATTGAGAGCTTTAAATGTGAATAATAAAATTTTTAATGTAATTCTAAAATCGATTGGAAGCCAGTGAAGAGAAAATAAAACAGGGGTGATGTGCTCACGTCTGGAGGTCTTGGTTAGGAGTCGACCTGCAGCATTTTGGACCAATTGGAGGCGTCTAATGGAGGATTGGGAGATTCCTGCATATAGGGCTCTGTGGTCTGTTTATGAAATTTAACTTATTTTCATAAACAGACCCCTTTGTTATCTTTTTTACTTTTCTTTTTCTTTTTGTTGTAACAGATGCTTTATTAAATGATTTTGAATGTATTTTTGTGCATTTGTTAAGAAAATAGTTTGTACAGATTAAAAGGTACCTGTAGATATTATTTTATTTTACTCATTTATGTAAACCAATTTATTTAACTTTTTTTTTTAAAACTTTATTTAGTTTACTATGTAGATTGTAAGACCTTTACACCAATATTGCCATTGTCTGTGGTTATTATTTATATTTATTCCTTTGTTTATGTTTTTCTTTGAGTTAATTTGATATTATTATTGTGTTGAAGATCTTTATATGCAATGTTGTTTGTTTGAAATAAAGTACTTTTTGAGAAAAAAATTAGCTGTGGCAGCCATCTTTAATCAGACAGGCTCCAACAATGAAGAACAACTTTTCTGCAGTCTAATGACGTCTTCGCCTTTCGGCTGTGTTAGCCGTTCATAAATCACAACCTTCGGCTCTTCAGGGGGTGGGTGCTGAGACTTTTGGGTTTTTGTAAACTTTTACACTTAATTTTTACTAAAATATGTAACTTTACAATAACTTTCCACAAAGAAACAAACAAGCCTGGTCAAAATGTTTGTTCTCTTTGAGATTAACTTCAGCTACTGACTCCAGTTTTGTCTTCTTTATGCTACCTTCAGCTATTGCTCTGCTACTTTTAGCTTTAGCTACTTTAAGCTAACATTTAGCCTCATTTTATTTTCAGCAACCATTTTGCTCCTTTTAGCTTTATTCTGCTACTTTGATCTTTCAGTTACATTGAGCTATTTTTATCGTTTAGCTATATTTCTGCTCCTTTTAGCTTTTAGCCGTTGTATGTTTACTTTTCTTTACTAAGATTTTCAGCATGAAAACACAAAGATCTCTTTGGCTCCTTTAAAACGTTGCTCTCTTTGAAATCTGCTTCAGCTATGGGCTCTTCTTATGCTACTGCTGTTAGCATTTACCCCATATTTTGCTAATTTTAGCTTCTAGCTAGCATTTTGTTACTTTGATTATGTCAAAACTTTTTATTCAGCATTTTGCCATAATTAGCTTCGAACAAGCTTTTTGCTACTCTGTTTTGTTACTTTTAGCTAGTAGTTAGCTACTTTTAGCTTTCAGCTAGTTCTACTTCTTTCAACTTTACCAACTCAGTTTCAGCTTGCTCAGAAATAACTCAGCTCTCAGCGCAGATTTTTAAACATATAAAATATTTAGAATATATTTATTAAAACAAAACAGCTACAGTGTACTGTAACTAGAGAGCTGATGTACCGGTAAACGATTTACAGAAACGTACTGATTTAAAACTAAACCAGACAAAGGTCATTTCCTGTCAACGCTGAAAAAGTTTTGTCTCTGTTCGTGTGAGCTCAACTTAAACAGCTGACGTTTCCCAAAAGTAACAAAATAAAAGCTGAGCTAAGCCAAAAAAGCAGAAATGAGCTGAATAAGCTGAAATAGGCAGTGAGGCAAAAAAAAAAAAAAACAACAGCATACAATCTGAAATTATTAGAAATAATCATAAAAGGTGGAAATTAGCTAATAAAATAGCAGAAAAAAAGTTCCAAGTACCGTAGGAGAAAAATACCAAAACAGTAGCTGAAAAACCTGAAGTTAGCAGAAAGAAATTGAAAACACAAAAAAGCTGAAATGAGCAGTAAAGAGCTCGAAGAGTTTGAAGGATGTGAAGAGAGCTCTGCTCGTTTTCAAGGAGATAAACATGGCTGACAAAGCTAAATATTTCTAGAAGCACAAGCACCAAATGCCCCAGCAGGAATGTGCTGAACGAGCCGAACGTTTTGTTTCATGTCTAACCAGGTTGAGTCAGGTCCTCTGGATGATTCTTCTTGTTGAAACATTTAATCCATTTAAACACAAGGCCCGGGGGCCAAACGTGGCCCTTGTTAACATCTTATCTGGCCCCCAAGATGTCATTTTAAATGTAAAATACTTTTATCATTTTAATTTTTTTCAGTAATATTTGATTATGATATCAAATTGCTACAATCTCAAGGGGAAAGATGTTTTTGTAAAACCACAGTATAGAACTAGTTTGAAGGGAAGAACTACCGTAATTCAAGGAGTACGATTATGGAATGACTTAATGACAAATGTTAAGGAAGCCAAATCAATCATTGTATTTAAGAAACTGGTTAAAAACGAATTGTTAAACAAATATAAATGAATGTATTTTAATGAGTAATATATGTGAATTGAAAATTGAATGAGTTATTTACTTATTTTGTTATTATAGAAAATTTTGTTTCAATTGTTATTAGACAAATAAGGAGCAGATTTAATGAGATACTTTCTTCATCTGCTACCTTTCATTTTATATTTTTTATTAAAAAAAATCCATTATACATATGTTAATTGTTGTATTTCATTATTATAAAATTAATAAACTAAACTAAAACAAAATGTGCAACAGAGAACGTCAAATGAGACCAATCAAACTCTTGTTGAGGAACCTGCAACCAAGAAAAGATGTTTGGTATCTTAATTTGAGTTAATGTAGATTCTGACACCGGCCCTTAGTTTGAAAAAGTTTTTAATTTTGGCCCCCTTATAGTGAGTTTGGCACCTCTGATTTAATCTTTTATCCAAAGGACTTCTTCAGTCTGAGGAGCTGCAACAAACTCAGTCTTATAAATAATATCTTCTCATAGTGGATCAAGCAGCTTGCTGTTGACATCCAGAACCAGCTGCTCACATGATCAAGGAGGACCATCAGCCTAACGATGGATCATTAGCACCCTGATAGTTGTTTGCTAATCACAGAGGGCTGAGTGATACTAGCAATAACAGCATTGTAAGAGGGAGACAGTTGAACCCGGAGGCCTCCACCTCTGTTTAATGATGGACGGTTTCTTTTCACAAAGATGACCTCCTTTACTCCTCTCTCAAACCATCGTTCCTCTCCATCAATGATGTGAACATCTTCAGGAAGCCATCTTTGTGAAGAGAACCTTCTGGTGAACGGCACATTTTCGCTCCGTCTCGTCTGTTTTTAAGAAAACTCCCTGAACGCTCTCACCTTTGAACGGGCCACCTTTAAAATCCAACGCCACTTTCCCTTCCCGGGTCAGATATCCAAACCACTCGCCGCTTGCCGGGTCAGGAAACTGCACAGAACCAGACACACGAACACATTTCTGTCCTGGATTATCATCTCACACGGGTCTGGGGTCAGATGTGTGCAGGTTGTGGTTCAGTGGGACGTGGGGGGAGCAGAGTGGACTCACGTGGCTGAACGTGTAATCATAAACCTGGAAGAACCTGCGGAGCAGCTCGGGTTTGCGGGTCTGACTGTAGGCCAGGAGGACGGCGACCAGCGCCTCGCAGTGAGGCCACCAGAGCTTCATGCTCCACTCCAGCTGCTCGCAAACAAATGCTTCTGTTAAACGTGGACATCAGCAGCGTCCACGTGTGGACAGTTTTTTTTTTTACATAGCACCAAGTCCCAACAGGTGGGTGGCTCACCTGCGTGGGGCAGCGACCGTCCACATCCAGGAAGTAGAAGAGGCCGCCGTGCTCCTCGTCCCAGCCGCTGTCGTACGGAAGCTCCACGAACTTCTCCACTGCGGTTTTCTGGACGTGTGCGTTTCCGGTTTCTGCGGCGAGCTGCAGCAGGAACCAGCCTGCTTCCAGGGCATGTCCTGAGTCAGCAGGAGGAACCAAAGACAAGCGCTGAGGTAAGCAACTGACAGGAAGTGAGCGAGCGTCATCTGGTGAAGGGTTACCCGGGTTCTGCAGCCGACCCAAACAACCGGGCAGCTCTGCTCCATCTGCAGACACGTTCTCCAAGATGGCTGCTCCATCTCTCTGTCTCAGGTCAGAAAAACAGTCAGGTTGAAACGTGTCAAACATTAAACTTCAGGTTTTTACCAGACGGGAGAAGCTTTCATGCAGTTTTAGGCAAAAATCTGGATCCACTGGTGTCAGAAGCATTTCTAATGTAGGGGGGGACACACTGGTGAGGGGGTCTGGAGGTCCTTCCCCAGAAAATGTTTACCGTAATAAAGTAGACGCCATTTCCTGCATTCTGGTGTATTTTAACAGGTTGTTAAACATCTACGTTTAACTACCGTAAACCCTTGATTCAACTATTTTAGAGCACGGCACAAAAACGTACTGTACATCTTAGATCTTTTAGCGTTTGGCGTTCGTTTAGCGTATATCAGATCCTTATACTGTACTGTATACTGTTTCTTTTTATAATTTATGTTTTGCTATTTTTGGGTCACAAAGGGTGCAGGACTTCAAATACTTGAGGTCCACTGTCCAGGAAAATGGGAAATGTGGTAAAAACGTGAAAAAGAGAGTCCAGGCAGGATGACTGGATGGAGAAACGTTTACAAGACAGTGGTGAGACCAGCTATGTTGTATGGTCTAGACAGAGACATGGACAAAAAGACAGGAGAAAGAACTGGAAGTGTCAGAAATGAAGATGCTGAGGTTCTCCTTAGGAGTGACAAGGATGGATAAGATCAGGAATGAGATCATCAGAGGTACAGCACATGTTGAACAACTGGGAGATAAAGTTAGGGAGGCCAGACTGAGATGGTTTGGACATGTCCAGAGGAGGGACAGTGGGTATATTGGTAGAAGGATGTTAGAAATGCAGCTGCCAGGAAAAAGACACAGAGGAAGGCCAAAGAGGAGATATATGGATGCAGTTAGAGAGGACATGAAGGTAGTTGGAGTGAGGACAGAGGATGCAGAGGACAGCGTGAGGTGGAGGAGGATGACTTGCTGTGGCGACCCCTGAAAAGGGAAAAGACGAAAGAAGACGAAGAAAGAAGAAGAAGTTTTGCTATTTTTGGGTGTAACTGGGACCCTGAGTACTTAATTTCATTCCACCTCATGTACCACATGTGATGAGAATGACAATAAACTTGATGCTCTGCCGACACTAATGTAGTGCTAAGCTAGGGGCGCGCAATACAGACGAGCTAGCTAAGATGCTACAGATGTAGTGCTCCACTTCTCTCACACCCCACCCCCATCAAGTGACTTCGGGGAAACCCTGCATGCATCTAATGTTTTGATACTTTAATATTTTGTTTTAATTTGTTTTTAAAAAGAATCTGTATTTCTCTCTTATGTTTGTCTATTGTTGATTGTTTAAGGAAAGTTCTACTGTTATTGTTGTCATCATTCTTTGTAGCAGGTCTCTCTTGTAAATGAGTCCTCGAGGCTCAATGAGATTAACCTGACTAAATAAAGGTTGAATGCATGCAGTGTGGAGTTGTTGTAGGTAACCAGAAAAACCTGGAGTGGACTTTTAGTGGTTTGAGTACAGTATTCTCCCATTAATCAAGTGGAATGGATCTGATCATGAAGAAATAGAAACCACGCTGGGTGAACTAATGTTTCATGGTAATTGTGTGTGTGGGTGTGAGGGGCGGTCCAAACGAAGATATTTTTTAATGAGGGGGGGACACGGCTCCTTCACATATCATTGTTGCGACGCCTGTGCTTGATCCAGTCCTCATTGTGACCCATCAGTGGAGGACTTGGGAACAAAGCTGGTCCAACCAAAACTACCGTACAACCTTTTAGTTTTTGCCATTTCAACTGAATTTCTGTTTAATAAACCACCCTAAACATTTTCTTTTGTATGGAAAACAGAGAAACTGATGTTCTGTGAAAATGCCATGGAATTAGTGTAAAAAAAAAAAAGTCAAGTAAATGTCTGATATTAATGTTGTTATTGATCTCAGGGATTCAGCCCAACCCAGGGCCCATCACTAACTACTGTACACCTAATGAGTTTAAAAATATTTCAGGTCTCCGTTTCCTGCATGTAAACGCTTGTAGCCTTCTAAAACAACTTGATGAGTTGAAAATCCTAATCAGTTCTTCTGGGGCAGATGTGATCGTTATCTCTGAAACTTGTCCCAACAATTCTGTTTTGAAAAATGACCTGGCAATCAATGAATTTAAGATCTATCGTTGTGATCGTAATAAAAGAGGAGGTGGAGTCGCTATTTACATCAGAGACTCTTTGGCTGCCTGGATTGCATCTAAAAAAACAATCGCAAACCAGTTTGAGGCTTTAGCTGTGAACATCAGTTTGAAGGGAGGTCAGATATTAACTGTTGTAGGTTGTTATCGTCCCCCCTCCGCAACACCTGAAGCTCTGTCCTCCCTGACTGAATTCATAGGAAATTTAAAACACAATGAGATTGTTATGGTAGGAGATTTCAACATTGATTGGAATAAGTCGACCCCCCTCTGTGATAAATTCAAGGAATGTTGCCTATCTCTCAATCTAACACAACTTATCGATTCTCCCACCAGACCAAACAAAAAATGTCCCGAAAAATCTTCCACCTTAGATCTGTTTTTCACAAATGCACCTCACAAATTTCCTGGTATAGGTGTATTTGCTAACGTTTTGAGTGATCATTCCGTAATAGCAGCTCTTAGATCTACTAAACTTCCACCTGCTAAGCCCAGAATAATTCAAAAAAGGGATTTGAAACGTTTCAGTGAACAGTCATTCCTTTGGGATCTATCCCACTTTGATTGGCAACGTATTCTACTAATCAACGACGTGAACACCGCTTGGAACTATTTTCATAATAGTTTCATTTACTTTGTAAACAAACACGCTCCTTTCCGGCAGTTCAGGATAAAGGGCCGTGACAGCCCCTGGTTTACTCCTGAACTAGCTGACCTCCTGCACAGGAGAGATCATCTTTGGGCCGCAGCAAGAAAATCACACTCAGACACTGATTGGTTGAAATTTCGGCAGCTGAGGAATAAATGCACAACTGCCATCAAAGCCGCAAAACGTAATTACTTCTTATCTCAGACCTCCAAAAATCTAAACGACCCAAAAAAATTCTGGAAAACCATCAAATCTCTCTCAGGCACCCCCCAATCATCTGACCTCCCATCACAACTTCTTGTTGACTCTGTTCCTGTGTCAAATAAGCACGAGATCCTGAACTGTTTCAACAAACATTTTGTTGCTTCTAGTTCATTATTTGACACAGTTACAAATGGAAAATCAGCCACTTCATCTAATAATCAAACTTCTACAAATCAAATCCCTCCTACAAGTAAATCCTCAGTTAATCACACCTCTTTTTCTCCGTTCTCAGTCAGTGAGGTAAATAAACTGTTAAAAGATCTTGATCCTAAAAAATCTGTAGGTCCAGATGACCTTCCACCTTATTTCTTAAGGCTGGCTGCTCATATCATCACATTATGCTGGTGAAGATTCTCAGTCGTCCAGGACATGATAAAATCAAAAAAGGCGTTCAATACAAGATCAACTGGACTTTATTTGTTACAGAAGACGTTTCGACCCCTATCCAGAGGGCTTTCTCAATTCAATGCACAGACTGTGTGCGTGTGGAGTTATAACAATCTTAGGAGTCACGCACCATGAAGTTTTATCTTCACTTAGACTGAAGTTAGTTTTGTCTTCACTCAAACTGAAGTTAGTTTTATCTTCACTCAGACTGAAGTTAGTTTTATCTTCACTCAGACAGAAGTTTGTTTTGTCATCACTCAGACTGAAGTTAGTTTTATCTTCACTTAGACTGAAGTTAGTTTTATCCTCACTTAGACTGAAGTTAGTTTTAGCTTCACTCAGACTGAAGTTAGTTTTATCTTCACTCAGACAGAAGTTAGTTTTGTCTTCACTCAGACTGAAGTTAGTTTTATCTTCACTTAGACTGAAGTTAGTTTTATCCTCACTCAGACTGAAGTTAGTTTTATCTTCACTCAGACTGAAGTTAGTTTTACCTTCACTCAGACTGAAGTTAGTTTTATCTTCACTCAGACTGAAGTTAGTTTTATCTTCACTCAGACTGAAGTTAGTTTTATCTTCACTCAGACTGAAGTTAGTTTTATCTTCACTCAGACTGAAGTTAGTTTTATCTTCACTCAGACTGAAGTTAGTTTTATCTTCACTCAGACTGAAGTTAGTTTTATCTTCACTCAGATTGAAGTTAGTTTTATCTTCACTCAGATTGAAGTTAGTTTTATCTTCACTCAGACTGAAATTAGTTTTATCTTCACTCAGACTGACGTTAGTTTTATCTTCACTCAGACTGAAGTTAGTTTTATCTTCACTCAGATTGAAGTTAGTTTTATCTTCACTCAGATTGAAGTTAGTTTTATCTTCATTCAGACTGAAGTTAGTTTTATCTTCACTCAGACTGAAGTTAGTTTTATCTTCACTCAGACTGAAGTTAGTTTTATCTTCACTTAGACTGAAGTTAGTTTTATCCTCATTCAGACTGAAGTTAGTTTTATCTTCACTTAGACTGAAGTTAGTTTTATCTTCACTCAGACTGAAGTTAGTTTTATCTTCACTCAGACTGAAGTTAGTTTTAGCCTCACTCAGACTGAAGTTAGTTTTATCTTCACTCAGACTGAAGTTAGCTTTATCTTCACTTAGACCTGTAAATCTCATCACTGTGTCCCTCTGATCAGTTTACCAACAGATCTGGGACCAGCTGGGTTGTCCACCAACCTGCACGTGTTGAAGGATCTGATGGACGCACCAGCTTCCCAGCTCGGTGTACTTCTTCTTGGTCTCGTGCCGGCCCTCAGAAACCTGCTGTACCAAACACAGAAGCATCATGGGAACCGCCATGCTGTTGGACGGAACGTCTCCTGGAAGCTGGGGCCGGCCCAGACCGGACGGGTCCACCCGAACCCAGTAGATCAGCTGCTTCATCATCTGCTCGGCCTCCAGCTGGAACACATCAGAGCGGAGGACAGCCAATCAGAGAGAGACGATGCTGCAAGGGTGAGGACGCGGGGACAGAAGACATCTGTTTTTACCTGCATGTCTTTGTCCCCGGTGACCCGGCTCAATTCGTCCAGGGCCATGACATAGAAGCACTCACTGAAAATGGTCCTCTGAACTTTAACTGCTTTTCCATCTCTGGTCAAGCAGAAAGCACATTTCCACTGAGCGCTGCCGCCGGACATCCGAGCATACTTTCTCAAGAACTCTCCTCCTGTTATGAAAACCGAGCGACATCATGTTGGATCAGACGCATCAAGCAGAAGAAAACATCAAAAGTCCGTCACAGACATCAACATGATACGATGCAGAGCAATGCAGCCGTAATATTATATGACATATTGAAATACCATATTTGCAATAAGATACAGAATTACAGGATACAGAGGACAGACTGTAAATACATGTACAGCTCAGTAAGATATGATGCAACATGTTTAGCTCCTGCAGCATTACAAACTCTGTGCCTGTCCACCTGAACTGCAACAAGAAGCTCTCTGTTGACCGGTCAGTCTTTGTTCCTACCCTCAACTACGGTCAGGAACTCTGGGTGGAGACTGCAAGAACCAGATCCTGCATCCAGGTGGTCTACATGAGTTTCCTCTGCAGGGTAGCTGGACTCTCCCTCAGAGACAGGGTGAGAAGTTCAGTTATCAGGAGAGACTCTGAGTAGAACATGTACTCCTCCACATCCAGAGGAACTAGTTGAGGTGGTTCATCTGGTAAGGATGGACCCTGGACATCTCCCAAGGGAGGTGCTGGACAAGTCCAACTGAGAGGAGACCCAGGACACTGGAGACACTACATCTTTCTCTTGGTCTAATGAATGGATGGATTGATTGATTGATTGATTGATTGATTGATTGATTGATTGATTGATTGATTGATTGATGGATGATTGATTGATGGATTATTGAAGAATGGATGATGGACAGATGATGAATGGATGGTGCATGGTGGATGAGTGGATGAATGGATGATGGATGATGAATGAATGGACAGATGGATGAATGGACAGATGGATGAATGGATGGATGGTTGATGGATGAATGAGTGGATAGATGGTTGATGGATGGATGAATGGATGAATGAATGGATAGATAGTTGGTTGATGGATGGATGAATGAATGGATAGATGGTTGATGGATGGATGATAGTTGAATGATGGATGAATGGATGGATGGTTGATGGATGGATGCTGATGTATGGATGATACATGAATGATGGATGAATGTTGATTGATAGATGAATGATAGATGGTTGATGGATGGATGTTGGTGGATGGATGATGGATGGATGATAGATGAATGGGTGATGGTTGATGATGGATTGATGATGAGTGGATTATGGATGATGATTGATGGATAATGAATGGATGCTAGATGAATGATAATGGATGGATGAATGAATGATAGATGCGTGGATGGTGGATGAATGGATGGTGGATGAATGGATGAATGGATGTATGGATAATGAATGAATGATGGATGGGTGAATGGATAATGAATGAATGATAGATGAATGGATGATGGATGGATGAATGATAAATGGATGGATGATGATGGATGAATGGATGATGGATGGATGAATGAATGACAGATGGATGGATGAAAGAATGACAGATGGATGGATGAATGAATGATGGATGGATGAATGATAGATGGATTGATGAATGGATGGTGGATGAATGGATTACAGATAAATGGATGGTGGATGCATGGATGAATGGATGGATGGATAATGAATGAATGAATGATGGATGGATAATGAATGAATGATGGATGGGTGGATGTTTAATGAATGAATGATATACAAATGAATGATAGATGAATGGATGAATGGATGGATGGATAATGAATGAATGATGAATGGATGGATGGATAATGAATGAATGATGGATGGATGGATAATGAAAGAATGATGGATGGTGGATGGATAATGAATGAATAATAGATGGTGGATGGATGGTGGACTTCAGGAAAGACAGAGCCCCTCTGCCCCCCATCACCTTTAACAACACCCCCATCATCATTGGGGACTGCTACCGGTTCCTCGGCACCACCATCACCCAGGACCTCAAGTGGGAGCCAACCATCAGCTCCCTCATCAAAAAGGCTCAGCAGAGGATGTACTTCCTGCGACAGCTGAGGAAGGCCAAGCTGCCGGCCAAGCTGATGGTGCAGTTCTACACGGCCATCATCGAGTCCATCCTCAGCGCGTCCATCACAGTGTGGTACGCCGGGGCCACTGTCAGGGACAGACACAGACTGCAGCGCATTGTGCGCTCTGCTGAGAAGGTAATCGGCTGTAGTCTCCCATCTCTCCATGACCTGTACGTCTCCAGGACTGTGAGGCGAGCAGGTCGGATCACAGCTGACCCTTCTCACCCTGCATACGGTCTGTTCGAACCACTCCCCTCAGGCAGGAGGCTTCGGTCAATTGGGACCAGAACCTCCCGCCATAAAAACAGTTTCTTCCCCTCTGCTGTCAGACTCTTGAACACTCATAACCATGCTACCTCATAACTTGCCTTGGTCGCTGTATTTTGTATTTGTTCTTTGTATTTTGATTGGGAATCACTGTATCACTGTATTTTGATTGCACCACTCTAATTGCGCTGTTTCTTAGTAGTTTTTGTTCACTGAATATTGTATTGATTGTATTGATGTTTTATGGTTTATGTTTTTTGTGTCTTATGTTTTTATATTTTATGCACCGTTATGTCGAAGCAAATTCCTAGTCTGTGAATCCTGTTCATTGACAATGGCGATAATAAACTGAATCTGAATCTGAAATAATGAATGAATGATAGATGGTGGATGGATAATGAATGAATGATGAATGGATGGATGGATAATGAATGAAGGATGGATGGTGGATGGATAATGAATGAATGATAGATGGTGGATGGATAATGAATGAATAATGGATGGATGGATAATGAATGAATGATGGATGGTGGATGGATAATGAATGAATGATAGATGGTGGATGGATAATGAATGAATGATGAATGGATGGATAATGAATGAATGATGGATGGTGGATGGATAATGAATGAATGATGGATGGTGGATGGATGGATAATGAATGAATGATGGATGGTGGATGGATAATGAATAAATGATAGATGGTGGATGGAAAATGAATGAATGATAGATGAAAGAATGATAGATGAATGGGTGATGGATGGATGGATGAATGAATGATAAATGGAAGGATGAATAAATGAATGGATGATGAATGAATGATAGATGGATGAATGAATGATAGCTGGCTGGAAGCTGGATGGATGAGTGAATGATAGATGAATGGATGATGGATGAATGAATGAATGATAGATGGTTGGATGATGGATGAATGAATGATAGATGAATGGATGATGGATGGATGAATAAATGATAGATGGATGAATGAATGATAGATGAATGGATGATGGATGGACGAATGAATGATAGATGGTTGGATGATGGATGGATGGATGAATGAATGATAGATGAATGGATGATGGATGAATGAATGAATGATAGATGGTTGGATGATGGATGAATGAATGATAGATGAATGGATGATGGATGGATGAATAAATGATAGATGGATGAATGAATGATAGATGAATGGATGATGGATGGACGAATGAATGATAGATGGTTGGATGAAGGATGACGGATGAATGAATGACAGATGGATGAATGAATGATAAATGAATGGATGATGATGGATGAATGAATGATAGATGAATGGATGATGGATGGATGAATGATTGATTGATAGATGTTGGATGATGGATGGATGAATGATAGTTGGATGGATGAATGAATGATAGATGGATGGATGAATGAATGATAGTTGGATGGATGATGGATGGATGAATGAATGATAGATGGTTGGATGATGGATGGATGAATGATAGATGGTTGGATGATGGATGGATGGATGAATGATAGATGGTTGGATGATGGATGGATGAATGGATGATAGATGAATGGATGATGGATGGATGGATGAATGGATGATAGATGGATGAATTAATGATAGATGGTTGGATGATGATGGATGAATGATAGATGGTTAGATGATGGCTGGATGAATGGATGATAGATGGTTGGATGGTGGATGGATGATAGATGAATGGATGATTGAATGATAGATGGTTGGATGATGGATGGATGAATGGATGATAGATGAATGGATGATAGATGAATGGATGACTGAATGATAGATGGTTGGATGATGGATAGATGAATGGATGATAGATGAATGGATGATAGATGAATGGATGATTGAATGATAGATGGTTGGATGATGGATAGATGAATGTATGATAGATGAATGGATGATTGAATGATAGATGGTTGGATGATGGATGGTTGAATGGATGATAGATGAATAGATGATAGATGAATGGATGACTGAATGATAGATGGTTAGATGATGGATAGATGAATGGATGATAGATGAATGGATGATAGATGAATGGATGATAGATGAATGGATGATTGAATGATAGATGATTGGATGATGGCTAGATGAATGGATGATAGATGAATGGATGATAGATGAATGGATGATTGAATGATAGATGGTTGGATGATGGATGGATGAATGGATGATAGATGAATGGATGATAGATGAATGGATGATTGAATGATAGATGTTGGATGATGGATGGATGAATGGATGATAGATGAATGGATGATTGAATGATAGATGGTTGGATTATGGATGGATGAATGGATGATAGATGAATGGATGATGGATGGATGGATGAATGAATGATAGATGGGTGGATGATGGATGGATGAATTAATGATAGATGGTTGGATGATGGAAGGATGAATGATAGATGGTTGGATGATGGCTGGATGAATGGATGATAGATGGTTGGATGGTGGATGGATGAATGGATGATAGATGAATGGATGATTGAATGATAGATGTTTGGATGATGGATGGATGAATGGATGATAGATGAATGGATGAATGAATGATAGATGGTTGGATGATGAATGGATGATTGATGGATGATTGAATGATAGATGGTTGGATGATGGATGGATGAATGGATGATAGATGAATGGATGATGGATGGATGAATGAATGATGGATGGTTGGATGATGGATGGATTAATTAATGATAGATGGTTGGATGATTGAATGATAGATGGTTGGATGATGGATAGATGAATGGATGATAGATGAATGGATGATAGATGAATGGATGACTGAATGATAGATGGTTGGATGATGGATGGATGAATGGATGATAGATGAATGGATGATAGATGAATGGATGACTGAATGATAGATGGTTAGATGATGGATAGATGAATGGATGATAGATGAATGGATGATTGAATGATAGATGGTTGGATGATGGATAGATGAATGGATGATAGACGAATGGATGATAGACGAATGGATGATTGAATGATAGATGGTTGGATGATGGATGGATGAATGGATGATAGATGAATGGATGATTGAATGATAGATGGTTGGATGATGGATGGATGAATGGATGATAGATGAATGGATGATTGAATGATAGATGGTTGGATGATGGCTGGATGAATGGATGATAGATGAATGGATGATAGATGAATGGATGATAGATGAATGGATGATGAATGATAGATGGTTGGATGATGGATGGATGAATGGATGATAGATGAATGGATGATAGATGAATGGATGATGGATGGATGAATGAATGATAGATGGTTGGATGATGGATGGATGAATTAATGATAGATGGTTGGATGATGGATGGATGAATGATAGATGGCTGGATGATGGCTGGATGAATGGATGATAGATGGTTGGATGGTGGATGGATGAATGGATGATAGATGAATGGATGATTGAATGATAGATGGTTGGATGATGAATGGATGATAGATGAATGGATGAATGAATGATAGATGGTTGGATGATGAATGGATGAATGAATGATAGATGGTTGAATGGATGAATGAATGATAGATGGTTGGATGGATGATGAATGGATGAATGAATGATAGATGGTTGGATGATGGATGGATGAATGAATGATAGATGGTTGGATGATGGATGTATGAATGAATGATAGATGGTTGGATGATGGATGTATGAATGAATGATAGATGGTTGGATGGATGATGGATGGATGAATGAATGATAGATGGTTTAATGATGGATGGATGAATGAATGATAGATGGTTGGATGGATGATGGATGGATGAATGAATGATAGATGGTTGGATGATGGATGGATGAATGAATGATAGATGGTTGGATGATGGATGGATGAATGAATGATAGATGGTTGGATGGATGATGGATGGATGAATGAATGATAGATGGTTTAATGATGGATGGATGAATGAATGATAGATGGTTGGATGGATGATGGATCGATGAATGAATGATAGATGGTTGGATGATGGATGGATCCATGTGTTTAAGGCTGAGTTGATGCTCGGATCATTTGGAGCAGATAAAGTTAAAGAATCTTGTTTTCTTCACAACAAGCTTCAAAGATCAAACCGTTTCTTTGATCTTCATCGTTTCTCTTCACTGTAGGAGCAGAAACACGACGGAGGAGAAATAAAATGAGCGGATGATCAAATCTGGTTTTAGTCAATAATTGACAGAGTCCTGCTCGCTGGTTGATCTTTGTTAAATCAGGTCTCTGTTGTAAACGAGTCCTCGTGACTCAGTGACACTAACCTGTAGAAATAAAGGCTGAATGACTGAATGAATGAATGAATCATGAACGTTTGTCACGTCCTTCAGAGTTTTATCAGACACGAGCTCAGGACAAAAGATCCTGAAGATCTTTGAAGACGAACAGTCTGAGTCTGTTTGATTAAAAGTCAGAACACTCGTCTCACCTCAGACTACACTCGAGTCACGACTCTCAGCTACTACCACACGCACATCAACAGCTGTAGATGAACATTTATTTATGTTTTTAGTATTTTACATCACTTTATAATGTAGCTGTTTTTTTATTTCATTTCTTCTATTTACTTTTAATTTTACATGAATTTTTATGACTGTTGTCTGTTCCTCGTCTGTGTTCTTTGTTTAGATCAGGTCTCTCTTGTAAATGAATCCTCGAGGCTCAACGACACTAACCTGGATAAATAAAGGTTGAATGAATGAATGAAATAAATTTCTGAGAGTAGATTAAAATCCAAACAAAAGTTGTGCTTAATCTGACAGCATTCAGAGTACGTATGTGTTAGGGATCAGTCTCAGCTACTACCACAACACATTTTAGGTCAATGTCTATAAAATTAAACGAGTTAGGTTCTTTTTTTGTGAAGGTTAATTTTCCATAGCAGCCATCTTGAACTAGACTGACTCCAAAAGTTGCATTTTTTATGAACTCAAAGATAAAAATGGTTGAAACTCACCGGTTTTAGCCGCCTCGAGGATTTCAGGTCTTCTGAATCGATCCACGGTTCGATAGAGGCGGCAGTACATCCACACCTGTGAGACAAACCTTCCCTCAGGACCGTTTCATGGAACCAGTGTTACTTTGGATCAGAGACCGACCTGTCTGCCCTGCAGCCAGACGTACTTCAGCTCATCGTAAACGCTCCCGTCCCTCCCGAGACACGTGAAGAAGCCTCTGAAACAGGAAGTAAACAGGTTTACTTCCTGTACACCCGTCACAGCCTTCAGGATACAT
>JBBPBX010063992.1:0-14033 GCA_038048925.1 Garcialebias charrua | reverse complement strand
TCTACAACAGCTCCATTTCGTGTCAGGAGAACGCACAGCAGGCAGTTCACGATGCATTCAAGAGCATATGTTTGTTTTGGATGTAACAGAGACCATGTGTACACAATTTCCTAAAATAAAAATAAAAAACTCTGATTTTGACGTTGAAAGACTGTCTTTATTATATTATTTATTTTTAAAAGTATTTACAGAAATACTTTTTTGTAAAAATATTATTTGTTTAATGAAGTAAAGAAAGACCATTTTGTTTTTGAATATTTTTATTAGTAATTATTTTATTAATACATTTACGTTTTTTATGTATTGTGACAGAGGGCTCTTGGCAGCAGCAGCTGAAAGTAACGAATAAAGTAACTTAGTAATCTAACTTAGTTACTTTCCAAATCAAGTAATCAGTAACTTAACTAAGTTACTTTTTCAATGTAACTATGCCATCACTGCTTCTAAGCACATATGTTTTGTTGTTATTTGCTAACTGTTTCTGGCAAACGGGTGCGGGATGGACACGAGAGACTTCGAAATGGCGACGGAGCGGACGAGCTGGAGCTTCCACGGTTGCCACAATAAGGCCGGAGCTGCGCTAAACTGCGAGGGCCTCAATGCTGCTTGCAGCTTTAATTATTATTATTATTATTATTATCTAATTAACCTTTTTAATTTAAAATTATAAACTTATTAACTCTTTTATTTACCTCCTTGTGTTTTATTTCCAGTCTGGGACAGAGATAGCAGCTGACTTCTTCCTCTTCAGGGAAATCCACCAGAGATCACCTGCAGCTAAGAAGTGTATGATACCATACCTTACCATTTTATTTGTAAATCACTTTACACAGTAACAAGTCCACACCAAAGTGCTGGACAAACAAACAAACAAACAACAGGCAACACACACAGTGAAGTGCAAACACAAAAGACATAAAAACATTGCAGATCATAAATAAAACGATCAAAATACAAATCAGCTGGTGTTGAAAGCAACAGAATAGTAGTGAGTTTTTAACCGGGATTTGAAAACTGCGAGGGAGGGGGCCTGTCTGACAGGTAGAGGTAACTCATTCCAGAGTCTTGGGCCTGCTACGGAGAAGGCCCTGTCACCTCTGCGCTTCAGGCGAGTTACTGGAACTCTTAAAAGTACCTGGTCCTCTGACCTCAAAGCACGTGGTGGGACATATGGGTGTATCAAATCCGAGAGATAGGCGGGGGCGAGGCTGTTCAGTGATTTGTAGACGTACAGGAGAATTTTGAACTGGACTCTAAGATGAACCGGTAGCCAGTGCAGGGAGGCCAAGACTGGTGTAATGTGCTCTCTTTTGCGTGTGCTGGTTAAAAATCGGGCTGCTGCGTTCTGAACCAGTTGTAATCGTGCAATGGTGGCCTGACTGACGCCAAGCAGAAGTGAATTGCAGTAATCAAGCCTAGATGTAATAAATGCGTGAATTACTGTCTCCAGGTTATTTTTGGATAATATGGGCTTCAGCTTGGACAGTCGCCTCAGCTGGAAAAAACAGGATTTAACGATCAAATTTACATGGCTGTTGAGTTTCATGGACGGATCCATTATCACTCCCAGATTTGTGACCTTTTGTTTTTCAGACAGGGGTAGAGCAGAAAGGTTGATGCAGTGGTTTGAGGTTGTGTCATTGGGAAGGAACAATATGGCTTCAGACTTCTTATCATTGAAACTTAAGAAATTTAAAGCCATCCAGTCCCTGATGTCAGCCAGGCAGTCGAGCAGAGGCTGAATAGAGCATGCTCCATTTTGTCTTAGGGGAAGGTAAATTTGACAGTCATCAGCGTAGAAGTGGAAGGGTATATTTTGTTTCCGGAAAATAGCACCAAGTGGCAGCAGGTATAAGGAGAATAAGAGAGGACCCCTGCGGTACCTCCCATTTAAGAGCCGCCACTGCAGAACTAAAATCATTGATGGAAACACAAAAAGACCTGTCAGAGAGGTAGGATCTGAACCAATTTAGGGCTGACCCTGTGATGCCCACCCACTGCTCCAACCTAGCAATGAGGATCTCATGGTTGATGGTGTCAAACGCGGATGAGAGGTCCAATAGGACAAGTAGCACAGAGTCACCAGTGTCTATGGATAGGAAGATGATGTTAAAAACCTTCAGTAGGGCAGTCTCAGTGCTGTGGAGAGATTTGAAGCCAGATTGGAATAGCTCGGGGATAGCGTGATCTTCCAGGAAGCACGTCAACTGGGACTCAACTATTTTCTCTAGAAGTTTAGAAACAAATGGGAGTCTGGAGACAGGCCTGAAGTTGGATACTACTGAAGGGTCGAGGTTTGGTTTTTTTCAGGAGAGGTTGAACAACAGCATGTTTTAATGATTTTGGCACCACACCCGAGGATAGACTGCTATTTACAATAGAGAGAATGGAGGGACCAAGAGTGGGAAAAAAACCTTTAGTAGCCGAGGGAGGACCACATCAAAGGGGGGACCAGATGGTTTCAGGCTGCACATGACCTGCTCTAGAGAGGACAGAGACAGGTTCAAAATAGTCAAATACAGCAACTGATTGTGGTGGAATGGATGGATCATGAGTTGGAAGAGAAATGAGAGCCCGTGTGGTCGCAATTTTATCCAAAAAGAAATGTTGGAAGTTCTCGCACAGCTCAGTCGAGTCTTCCAGGGGTGGTTGTTCAGTGAGGTGGAGAACAGAGTTTAGGGTGGAGAACAGAACTCGAGGATTGCGAGAGTTTGAAGCAATGATGTCAGAGAATGATGACTGAACTCTGAACTTTTCCAGGGACCTTTCCCACCTGGGGAGCAGGTCCAAGAAGAGGTTGTGTGTGTAAAGGGGTTAATGAGGAGGTCAATATTAATACTGACCTCCTTTTTACCTTAATTAATTTACTTATTCAGATTGAATAGTAAATTCACGGATTCTCTTCTTTTTCAGTTTATTCAATATTTCTGTGATCTTTATGATGGATAAATAAACAGAGCCATTAAGTGACAAAGACGTTAACTTAGTTTGATATGTCAAAGAGACACTATCATTTATTTAGAATAAATCAACTAAATTAACACCATTACACTTGATTGACATGATTTCACTTTCTTTCAATTTAAAACGTCAGCACACTTAAATTCAACACAACAGACATAAATATTGGATGTTAACATATTTAGTCTGTGGGCTCTTTTAGCTTAAAAATATAGTTTCCAGCTTAGATAGAGAGGGGAAAGAGTAGGAGGAATAAGAGGTTGGAGAGATTAAGTTATTTATCTCGAGTGTAACCAGAGATGACACTTTCCATCCGACTTCGGCTAAATCCCAGGTACGTTTGTAAACCGCTCTTTACCTTTTGACGATGCGTCTGATAAAGATATTGCCAGCCTCCCAGGTGCACAGAGTCCTTCCGGCCCTCGTACGTCTGAACTGGTCGTTTACTTCCAACGTCTCCTCGGATCCGCGTCAGCCGTCAGAAACATGTGGCAGCTTCTGGCTGACTTCAAGACGAGATGTTTCTCAAAGAAAGTTCATTAAGAACTTTGGAGCTTTTGCTCGGGGAACTGGATGGAGGCGTCCATCAGTTCTAGCTGACAAGTTAGTCTTTGGCTCTTGACCAAGCTTGACCAGCTGCAAGGCAGAGAGCTTTCAGGTCTCCGTCCATTCAAACTCTCTGTCCATTCAAAGACTGAAGCGTTTCCGCACAGTTAGAACTTAAAAAGACAGGAACACAGAGAGGAGTTCACTTGCCTTATCAAACCCAAGGTTACAAGCCAGCAGCAGAGGGAAATGTTTAGGAACAGACAGAGAAAGCTGGAGCCTTGTTCATGAAAAACAACTGATTAAACTGTCTTCTTATTTCTAAACAAAACAGTCGGGTCTCTGTGACCCGATATTTCCCTTTAACACAGCAGTGGACACAGTTTAACTCTCACAGAATAACACAGCTTAAAAAGCACACATCATGAAAATGACAAAAGTTATTCTTTTGATCACATTAGAATAAAATCAAAGATAGAAATAGTCTCTTTTGGTGACTATATTTATCAGATTATAGCTAAATGAATGATTATGTAGTAAATGTCTTGCTTTACTGAGTGGTCAGTAAAGGTCATCACTGGACAGTTCAAAAACCTTAATTTGACCCTGGGTAGGTCCATTACATCTCCCCCCTTTTGGAAGCCATCGCCAGTCCTTGGGGATGGGGTCCAACACGAAAGGAAACCTTGAACTGTCTTTGATCTTGAAGTAATCCAGCAAGTGGAAAAGAAAAATCAAAAATTATAATCCCATAAAGTTTTTGGAAATTTCATACTGTTCAGAGGTAATCCCATTGCGAAAAGCTTTTACTCCTTTGGAAAACAAAGTCTGTTAACTCCTGGAAAACAAAGTCTGCGATCCTTTGGGAAACAAAGTCTTATAATCCACAGCGGTAATTCCATAGCAGTAATTCCACAACGATTAGTTTTGTTGATTGATCAGCACCAATTGTTTTCATAATCAGCATGTAGAGGGGATCCCTCGATTGACGCAGAGGAGGCGACCCTTGGATGGAGGTTGAAGACCAAGCGTTGGAGCTGCAGGTCCCACATCGAAGGTTGTTGGCTGGTTGGTTTCCAGTCAGTGCCACTCTGGTTCTATGTGTCATGCAATTATGTGGATTTTTAAGGTGGGCTTATGATTGGGATTTTACATTAAGCCTTACCTATATGCACCTGGTATGTAAGCTATCATGGTTTAGATCAGCTACACTTACCAATTAAGGGGTGGATCAATTCTGTAAATTTAGATATAGGGATTTGTACCTATAAAATTTTGGAGGGCTTCTGTAACGAAGGCCTCTAATTCCAAACTATTCCTCCATTCATTACTTAGTTTAGGTTAAACTAAAATAAAAATGAAATATAGTTTGATCTAAATGTCTGTTGTCTTTTAGACGAACGACGTAGGATTTGGTATTCCTAATAAATTTTGAAGTCTATGGCGAGACTCATCAAAATAAATAGACAATCTAGAATAGAAACGATCGAATCGGTTCAATTTAGAAATTATGAGACCAGTGTAGTTTATTGTACCTTAAGTAGCTTTAAACTACATTGACTCTTCGACGATTGAGATTTAACAAAACGAACTGCATGTTGGCATAGTTAAATCCATATCATTCATTAACCCATGTTAATACAAAACCTTTTTGGCTGGGAGTGTTCAGAACCAAAACAATATCTCAACTAATGACAACAGTAATGACTAAACAACAAGGAAACAAACGTTTCACTGCTTCGACACACTCCTGTCGTCAGATTCCAAAGTGCAACACACAAGAAAAACAGGTCTCAACTTTATGACCGAGGTCAAATTAAATCTCGTGGATTTAAACGGTTGTTAAGGTTAGTTTTTTGTTGTGGGTTTTAGGCTTAGCGTTTCTAAGTTCAAATTGGACAATGCGACTTATAGGGTGGGAAAGTACGGTAGTTTAAACCTGATTAGTTTATTTACTAACTTGTGTTTGGACGACCTTATTATCCCATGAAGTCGGTGAGTTTGTGAGATCTTTGTCTTTTGTGGAGTCATTGAACGCCTTGTAAGGTTTGATCTGATTTCGATGTACCCATTTAGCAATTGGCTCTTTGCGGCCTTTGCTGATTTTGATCTCGTAGACGACTGAGGACACTTTGTCTGTTATCAGATGAGGTCCAGTCCACCTGGGCATTAGTTTGCGGGCGAGAGTTCCGGTCCCGGACTCTCCTTTCCCGGTTGCTGGGGCGAACGTATAGTACCAGACTCTGTCTCCCACTTGGAGTTCATTGTGAGAGGCCTTCTGGTCGTAGTACGCCTTGCGTCCTTCAGCGGATTTTTCCAGGTTTTTCTGGGCGAAAGCAAAAGTGTTTCTGAGGTGTACATTCAAATCTTTCATGTATTGTTGTGTAGTGTAGGCTGTCGCCATGGCGGCGTCGCCTGGTTGGTACAACAGGTGTAGAGGGAGAGTCATTTGTCGACCGGTCATCATCTCGAAGGGAGAGATGCCAGTTGATGTGTGTGGAGTGGCTCTTATGGCCATGAGGACCAGAGGGAGTTTCACGTCCCAGTCCTTGTGGTTTGCAGCCACGTATTTCTTCAAAATACTCACCACAGTTCTGTTTGCTCTCTCTACTTGGCCTGAAGCCTGTGGGTGGTAGCCGACATGAAAGTTGGCCTTGACGCCTAGCGTCTTCCACAGTTCTTTCATCACTTCACCTGTGAAGTGTGTACCTTGGTCTGAGTTCACCCTAAGGGGAAGTCCAAACCTTGAGAATATATGATTCATTAACAACATAGCAGTAGTTTGTGCTGTGTCGTTAGGAGCTGGTAGGCATTCTACCCATTTGGTGAATGCACAGGTTACCGTGAGAAAATATTTATTTCCTCTAGAGCTCTTAGTGAGTGGTCCAACCCAGTCGATCTGGAGGTCAGACCATGGGAATGCAATGCCTCTGCTTTGCAGTGGTGCTCTGTGAAGTGGTCTGGTTGGCTGAAACTGGCCACAGACCACGCACCCTTCAATGTAGTCCTTGACATCCTTTTTCATTCCAGGCCAATAGGCAATTTGTTTTAATGCCGTCAGCGTGGCTTTATCTCCTTTGTGTCCTGCGGACGGGAGATCATGGGCATGAACTAACATCACCCCCCTTTGGTCATGGGGAACCACGAACACAGGTGAGGACGTTGGTCCATGAGCGAAAGTTAAGATGCCCTTGATTAGTTTTAGCTGTTTGCGCAGCTGATAGAGGACCTTAAGGTCTGGATCGGAATCCAGGTCGTCTTTAGACGGACTATTTTTGTTCGGATCAGTCAGGTACAGTATCATGGAGTTGATAGCAGGATCCGACTTTTGTAGTTGGATGATGTCTGGGTCAGTCAGTGCAGGTCGTACAGAGACTGCGTTGTCAGCAGGTCTGGCTGCGGCCTGTGCACGTGTGACTGCCATAACTCTGACTGAAGGTTGTGTTGGCAGAGTCTCGATTAACCAGGAGGGGTCGAAGGACCATAGAGGACCTTCGTCGGCTCCTTCTTTGGCTAAGGAGTCTGCAATGTCATTGTAGTGCTTGTCATCGCCTGGGACTCTAGAATGCCCTGGAACTTTCTTCCAGTAGATCTGTAAGTCGTGTGATGTCACCAAGTGATCACACGCTATGAAAAGCTCTTTGTGTTTGACCACTTTTCTGTCGCTTGTTAGGAAACCGTTCTGTTTCCACACAGCAAGGTGACAAGCGAAACTCAAACGAGCATAGTTAGAGTCAGTGCAGATGACTAGGGTCTTGATGGAGTGTGCTACTACCATCTGGAGAGCTATTAGGATCATGATCACGACAATCTCAGCGTACCGAGAAGTCTGAGATCCTGATTTGTAGCTGAAGGTTATCTGCTCTTGGTCTTGGAGGAGGACCCCTCCAACACCTGCTCTGCAGATCTTGTCGCGGAGGAATGAAGATCCATCCACGTACAATGTTGTCATATCTTTGCAGATATTGTCATCAAAGAAGTGGTGATTCGGGTCTTCAGTTACTGGGGGTTTAACCTCAACCGGCGGCTGGGTGGCTGGTACATCTTGTGTACACTTCTGGCAGATTGCCAAGTCCGTCCCCAGATGAGACTTCTTGTTTTGACCATAACGTATGTCTAGGTTAAAACTTTGAAGCGCCATGAGCCACGTTGCAACACGTGAGTTTGTTACCACACCATCTCTGATGCGTTGGCTGTTTAGGAATGTCACTGGCTGGTGTTGTGTTTCCACAACGATTTTCTGTCCACCAATGTAGCTGGAGAAATGTTTTACTGCCCACACTGTGGTCAGTAGAGCTTTCTCACAGTCTGAGAATCTCAACTCGGGTCCTGCCATCGTCTTGCTGGCGTAGGCTACTACACGTTTGTCTCTGTCGTGTATTTGGTACAGACCAGCACTTATGCAACGAGCTGAGAAGCCCACTTCCAAGTAAAGCTCTTTGTTGTAGTCTGGGTAGACTAAACATGGGGCTGACTTGATCCTGTCTATAAGAGCGTCCATTGCCTGCTGCTGTTTGTCAGTCCAGACAAATGGGACGTCTTTCTTTAGGAGTTCAGTCAGTGGCTTTGCAAGGTCTGCATAGTTCTCTATGAACTGGTTCGAGTAGTTACACACGCCAAGAAAACTTTGTAGTTCTTTGAGATTGGTGGGGACCTTGAGATTGTCAAGGCCTTGGGCACGAGTTAAGATGCCATGGTTTGGTTTAAGCCGTTCACGCAGTGTATCGGGAAGCTTGTACAGGAACCTCATAGGCTTCGGCCAACGTTTCTCCGTACGTTTACCTCTTTCTGCGTAATTCAGGTGTGTCACAACTGTCGGCGCAGTCGCTGATGTGTCTGACCGGTCAGACCGCGGTGCGTCACTGTCGTTGTGATGTGTGTCTTCCCACTTCATGACTGAAGAGGTGCTCTTTGAGTCTGTAAGAACTATGTCATCTCTGAGTAGTCCTATACTCAAAAGCTCTTGAACCAAGGTTTCATCGAAAGCTTGGCTGATGGCTGAATTACCTGTCCCAGAGGACAGTACAGCGTCTGTGGTGTGGGATCCTCGGATCTCCACACAGTCTACTACCTGTGGTAGAGAGTGAGAGTACACCCCCCTTTTGTTGGAGGAGGGGTCCTCAAAATCTGTGACACTGAAATCCAAGTGACTGTCAGCATGTCGCGGACTGCCACTTCCAGGACTCACATGTCCTTGAACCAAGGTTTCATCGAAAGCTTGGCTGATAGCTGAATTACCTGTCCCATAGGACAGTACAGCCTCTTCGGTGTAGGATCCTTGGATCTCAACACCTTTCACTACCTGTGGTAGGTAGTGTTCAGTGAGTGCTGACTGTGTCAGCTCGCAGAGGAGGTTCTCTTGTCGGGCCAGAGTCTGGTCCAACTGTTGAGTCTCTACTGTCTCATCTGTAGTTGAAGGTTCACTTACCGGGCTTGTGACCACGGTTGGGGAGTCCCTCGTGGCCACTGCGGTACCTGCGGTTAGGCAGTCTGTACCACAACGAGGAGGCACTTTTATTGGCAGGGGTTTTCTCACTGTTGCCCACATTTCCTGTTGACCATAATCTATAATCGCTTCAAAACGGTTTATAAAGTCTTGGCCAACCAGAAATGGGAATGAGTCAAGTGTGGACACATACACTGGGTGGTGTAGTGTCGTTTTGCCAATCTGCATGTGAACCATAGCTATGGCTGTTAGGGTTGTTCTCGTCTCTGCGAGACCCTGTAGCTCAATAGCACATTCCTCAAAGGGTATTTGCCCGTCAACACCGTTGGCGGCGGTCCTCAGCTCCTCGAACAGCTTGGCCGACATAATAGTTATATCAGAACTGCCATCCAGGAGGGCTTCACGCTCAAGGACACCTTCCAGTGTGATGGGCAGGTAGGCTTTCTTAGCCACCCCCCTTTGCATAAAGTTACACAGAAACCTCACAGGTCTTTGTCCACGTTTCTGTTCACGTGTGACTCTGGCTGTGTAATCTTGTTTACTGTCAGCATCTTGTTGGCTGTCAGCATCATGACCTTCAGGATGTTGTTGTGTGTCAGCAATTGGTTTGCTGTCAACATCCATGGCAATGTCAGAAGTAGTGTGCGCTGAGTTATTTGTGTGCTCTGAGTCTTTGTGAAAGACAGTGCTACACATCGCTCCAGGTCGGTCAATGTTGATAGTGTCATTATCAATGATAATGCCACTCATTGTAACAGGTTGGTCAAGCACAGTAACATTCAAATCTACTGACAAACTACTTACTTCCTCTGTCTCTTCCGAGCATAGAGGTGTTGGGCCATTGTTTCGGGACATTTGTGACTCCTTGCCTATTTCGAACTGTTCTGTTCGAGGCGCGGGAGGTGCAGTTCCAAGGCTCGGGGGTTTCTGTTGGGACCACTCATTTTTACACGAGTCTAGGTCCTCACACTTCAATTTCTTTTGAAGTTCACCCACCGATTGGCCTTGTTTTTCACCCATCTGGTTCGATCTGAACCATTTTGGTTTCTTTCTCCCGCGGATACCCCCACTTTGTGGTTTGTCAGGTTGAAAGGTCTGTTTCTTTTCGCCTTTGTTAGGAGAGGGAGTTGATGAACTTGTCCCTTCTAGCTCCAGCGAGTGGGATTTGACCGCTTCATTCGGGGACACCTGTAAGGGTGTTTTGGCTAGCATGTTAGCTGCAAAGACATCCGCAGCACACTCTACTATTTCATTCAAAGATGTTGCTTCTAAATCACCCCAGGCCAAGTTCCATGGCAACTCGAATCTAACATCAGGGATTAGATTATCCCTGAAAACAGATTTGAAAAGCGTCTGCTCTTCCAGGTCAGGTTCCATCATGTCACCTATATACGCCTTCAAAATTCTGGCAAAGAAAAAATATGGATGTTCATCGTTTCTCTGCAAGACATTTCGGGCAGCTGAGTAGTCACCACACAATGAGAAAGATTTTTCCTCTGTGCAAGGTGCAGGGGGAGCCAGTTCATGGCTCCGGGGTTCCTCTTGGTACCCTCTGATGTATGGGTCTTCTAGAGGCACATACTGTATGAGCCTTGGACGCGTACCGTCTTGAACTTCCATCTTTAACTTGATTTTTTGTGAAAATCAATAAGACAGTTCGAATTTTAATGTGTGCAAATAAATCTTCACTTTTAATGCAGCACTGAGTCAATCAAACTAATCAGCTGTCTGGTTTAAGTGTTTCACTGTGTAATAAGTATTTCTATTCATAGGTACCTTCTTCAGGTTTTACCCTCAAATGAATTGTAAAAGTTAAATGCCTTTTTGCAGTGTTAACTTTAAAATATAACTTATTTTTCAACAACAGTTACTAACTAACCCAAGCATGACGTCCGTTTTACTTACTCAAACACTATTTAAAAGATTCGAAATAAATACATTGTTCACACTAAAATGTACCCAGAATGCTGCTCCATTATGCCTTAAAAAAGATGTATTGCAGTTTGGCTAAACTGTTTTGCTGTATTTTGACAGTTATCAGGAGTGAAAAATGGATTACCTGTTTATTTTAAATATTTTTTATTTAAAATAAACTGGAGGTGTTTGTGTGCTTAGCATAACATGACAGATGGCATTCCAAATAAAAATCAGTGACTTTTTATCAATTTGTTGTCTGTTGACATCCTCAAAGTTGTTCTGCTATCTTTGTTTTGATTTTTTGTGAAAATCAAGTCAGCAGATGCTTTCTGTTTATTTTAAATTTTGTATTTAAAATAAACTGGAGTCATTAATTTTACACAGAAAAACGTTAAAAATGCAATTTTTAACTAAAAGTGTACAGTGTACACCAATTCTGTTTAAAATTTTGAATGTGGAAATGCTCTGCTCTCCATCAACTTTTCTTTTTTATTTAATTTGAAAATCAAATAAAAGATGCTTTTTTGAGTGTTATTTTAAATCTCTTCAGTATTTAAAATGAGCATCAATTGTTCGTCTGTACCTCTGTTATTCAAAAATTCTTTATTTAAAATAAACAGGATTTTTTGTTTGTGTACAGAACAATTTTAAAGCTGGTAATTTTCACCATAAAAAATGCTGACTTTATGATGTGTTGAGAGAAAACTCATCTATTAACGTCCAGCAGGGGGCAGCGTCGAGTATGTTATCACGAAGCGACCGAGTTTAAATCAGTACATGGAAAGAAAACAACCTTTTAGGGTTAGTTTTCAGTAAGAACGTGATAATTGCTCGAACCGCGTTCTTGTCAGAGACAAGTTTATGTTGCTAGACAGTGTTGATGGCTTCAGATGAGTGTTTAAGTGTGTGTTCGTGTGTGAACGAGTGTGAACCAGCGAGTGTGACCTGTCACTCAAAGTGCGGCACCTGGAAGTGACGACAAAAATGGGCGGGCCAACGCAGCGTGCGTAGCGCGTCACCAGCTTCTTACGTGAGCGAGGCGGAGCTCGCTACAACATACGTGACGTCAACAAATCAATCACAGCATATGTAGTTCATTCTCCAAGCATAAATGGCGAATGTAGTTTTTCTTACCTTCGACCAATGTAGTACCGGAAATGACGACAAAGTGGGCTGGTCGCAACGGCGTGCGACGTGATTGACAGCTCACAACAGCGAATCAGCGTTCGCCACGAGTGATTGACAGCACACAACAGCGAATCAGCGTTCGCTACAAGAGTGATTGACAGCACACAGTACTCGTTTCATCCAATCACAGCTCATAAACAAACATGTAGACACACGTCTTCTTAACGTTAGCTTGCACAGCAGACCACAACTTCATAGACTCTTAAAAACAACTCAAACGCTACAATTTAACTTCCCAAAATGCTGAAACATGCGGCGCACATCTAGACAGGCCAACTTAGTCACGCTCAGTAACCCAGCACTGCAGCTGTTGAACAAACACGGACTCTCTCGGAGTCACTTCAAGGTCGGTTCCGTCCACGTTAAAGGAGCAGAAAACTCGGGTCAGAACCCATTATCCGACAACGTTCTAACATATATGCTGCTTCGACCTTCTTTAAAATGTAAAATACCACAACAGCAATCTTGTAGATGTTAAATTAGCTTCCAGGCACTATGACTCGGCGGTCATTTCAACAAAGCTCCGTACAGGAGTCTGTGCGAGTGAGCTGGATCGGAACCGAACCAGAACCTCCACAGACTACGGCTGACAAAAACTTCACCTGAATGCTTCCAACAGCGTGTAACAGAGTTGAAACAATAATAATCTCACAGCTTCAAATGATAAAAACACGCAGAATCTGCCTGCTTTGAACACTTCCAGCCAAAATCATTATCCTCAGAGTTTAAAACTTGGATCCTTTTATGCAAACATGACGTTACAGTTCATGACTGAGACCACAGATTTATCAATAAACTTTTAGAAGCCGATACGAGGCCACCAGATGTAAGGGGTTAAAGGGGGGTCAGTTTAATACTGACCTCCTTTTTACCTTAATTTACTTATTCAGATTGAATAGTAATTTCACGGATTCTCTTCTTTTTCAGTTTATTCAATATTTCTGTGATCTTTGTGATGGATAAATAAACAGAGCCATTAAGTGACAATGGACACGTTAACTTAGTTTGATATGTCAAAGAGACACTATCATTTATTTAAAATAAATCAACTAAATTAACACCATTACACTTGATTGACATGATTTCACTTTCTTTCAATTCAAATACGTCAGCACACTTGATTTAACACAACAGACATAAATACTAGATGTTACACATATTTAGTCTGAGGGGCATTTCAGCTTAAAAATATAGTTTCCAGCTTAGGTTGAGAGGGAAAAGAAATAGGAGGAAAGATTTAAGAAGAAAATTATCCTGAGCATGAGACCAGAGTGACACTTCTCATCCGACTTCTGCTAAAATCCAAGTACGTTTTGTAAACAGCCCTTTACCTTTTGACGACAGCCCGGTAAGAGGGAAGACACCAGCCTTCAGATGCACAGAGTCCTTTAGTCCCAGCACGTCCAAAACTGGTTTTAGTTTACGTTTCAACGTCTCCTGGCTTCCGCGTTGGTCATCAGAGAATATGTCAGCTTCAGGCCTCTGACTTCAAGAAGAGATGTTTCTCAAAGAAAGTTCATTAGGAACTTTGGAGCTTTTGCTCGGGGAACTGGATGGAGGCGTCCATCAGTTCTAGCTGACAAGTTAGTCTTTGGCTCTTGACCAAGCTTGACCAGCTGCAAGGCAGAGAGCTTTCAGGTCTCCGTCCATTCAAACTCTCTGTCCATTCAAAGACTGAAGCGTTTCCGCCCAGTTAGAACTTAAAAAGACAGGAACACAGAGAGGAGTTCACTTGCCTTATCAAACCCAAGGTTACAAGCCAGCAGCAGAGGGAAATGTTTAGGAACAGACAGAGAAAGCTGGAGCCTTGTTCATGAAAAACAACTGATTAAACTGTCTTCTTATTTCTAAACAAAACAGTCGGGTCTCTGTGACCCGATATTTCCCTTTAACACAGCAGTGAACACAGTTTAACTCTCACAGAATAACACAGCTTAAAAGCACACATCATGAAAATGACAAAAGTTATTCTTTT
>JBBPBX010063991.1:0-20380 GCA_038048925.1 Garcialebias charrua | reverse complement strand
GTCTACAGAGACCTCTCTACACCGCTGAGCCTACAGAGACCTCTCTACACCGCTGAACCTACAGACACCTCTCTACACAGCTGAGCCTACAGAGACCTCTCTACACCGCTGAACCTACAGACACCTCTCTACACCGCTGAGCCTACAGACACCTCTCTACACCGCTGAACCTACAGACACCTCTCTACACCGCTGAGCCTACAGACACCTCTCTACACCGCTGAACCTACAGACACCTCTCTACACCGCTGATCCTACAGACACCTCTCTACACCGCTGAGCCTACAGAGACCTCTCTACACCGCTGAACCTACAGACACCTCTCTACACCGCTGAGCCTACAGAGACCTCTCTACACCGCTGAGCCTACAGACACCTCTCTACACCGCTGAGCCTACAGAGACCTCTCTACACCGCTGAACCTACAGAGACCTCTCTACACCGCTGAGCCTACAGAGACCTCTCTACACCGCTGAGTCTACAGAGACCTCTCTACACCGCTGAGTCTACAGAGACCTCTCTACACCGCTGAGTCTACAGAGACCTCTCTACACCGCTGAGTCTACAGAGACCTCTCTACACCGCTGAACCTACAGAGACCTCTCTACACCGCTGAGTCTACAGAGACCTCTCTACACCGCTGAACCTACAGAGACCTCTCTACACCGCTGAGTCTACAGAGACCTCTCTACACCGCTGAGTCTACAGAGACCTCTCTACACCGCTGAGTCTACAGAGACCTCTCTACACCGCTGAACCTACAGAGACCTCTCTACACCGCTGAGTCTACAGAGACCTCTCTACACCGCTGAACCTACAGAGACCTCTCTACACCGCTGAGTCTACAGAGACCTCTCTACACCGCTGAGTCTACAGAGACCTCTCTACACCGCTGAGTCTACAGAGACCTCTCTACACCGCTGAACCTACAGAGACCTCTCTACACCGCTGAACCTACAGAGACCTCTCTACACCGCTGAACCTACAGAGACCTCTCTACACCGCTGAACCTACAGAGACCTCTCTACACCGCTGAGTCTACAGAGACCTCTCTACACCGCTGAGTCTACAGAGACCTCTCTACACCGCTGAGTCTACAGAGACCTCTCTACACCGCTGAACCTACAGAGACCTCTCTACACCGCTGAGTCTACAGAGACCTCTCTACACCGCTGAACCTACAGAGACCTCTCTACACCGCTGAACCTACAGAGACCTCTCTACACCGCTGAGCCTACAGAGACCTCTCTACACCGCTGAGCCTACAGAGACCTCTCTACACCGCTGAGCCTACAGAGACCTCTCTACACCGCTGAGCCTACAGAGACCTCTCTACACCGCTGAGCCTACAGAGACCTCTCTACACCGCTGAGCCTACAGAGACCTCTCTACACCGCTGAGTCTACAGAGACCTCTCTACACCGCTGAGCCTACAGAGACCTCTCTACACCGCTGAGCCTACAGAGACCTCTCTACACCGCTGAGCCTACAGAGACCTCTCTACACCGCTGAGCCTACAGAGACCTCTCTACACCGCTGAGCCTACAGAGACCTCTCTACACCGCTGAGCCTACAGAGACCTCTCTACACCGCTGAGCCTACAGAGACCTCTCTACACCGCTGAGCCTACAGAGACCTCTCTACACCGCTGAGCCTACAGAGACCTCTCTACACCGCTGAGCCTACAGAGACCTCTCTACACCGCTGAGCCTACAGAGACCTCTCTACACCGCTGAGTCTACAGAGACCTCTCTACACCGCTGAGCCTACAGAGACCTCTCTACACCGCTGAGTCTACAGAGACCTCTCTACACCGCTGAGCCTACAGAGACCTCTCTACACCGCTGAGCCTACAGAGACCTCTCTACACCGCTGAGTCTACAGAGACCTCTCTACACCGCTGAGCCTACAGAGACCTCTCTACACCGCTGAGTCTACAGAGACCTCTCTACACCGCTGAGCCTACAGAGACCTCTCTACACCGCTGAGTCTACAGAGACCTCTCTACACCGCTGAGTCTACAGAGACCTCTCTACACCGCTGAGCCTACAGAGACCTCTCTACACCGCTGAGCCTACAGAGACCTCTCTACACCGCTGAGTCTACAGAGACCTCTCTACACCGCTGAGCCTACAGAGACCTCTCTACACCGCTGAGCCTACAGAGACCTCTCTACACCGCTGAGCCTACAGAGACCTCTCTACACCGCTGAGCCTACAGAGACCTCTCTACACCGCTGAGCCTACAGAGACCTCTCTACACCGCTGAGTCTACAGAGACCTCTCTACACCGCTGAGCCTACAGAGACCTCTCTACACCGCTGAGCCTACAGAGACCTCTCTACACCGCTGAGCCTACAGAGACCTCTCTACACCGCTGAGCCTACAGAGACCTCTCTACACCGCTGAGCCTACAGAGACCTCTCTACACCGCTGAGTCTACAGAGACCTCTCTACACCGCTGAGCCTACAGAGACCTCTCTACACCGCTGAACCTACAGACACCTCTCTACACCGCTGAGCCTACAGAGACCTCTCTACACCGCTGAACCTACAGACACCTCTCTACACCGCTGAGCCTACAGACACCTCTCTACACCGCTGAACCTACAGACACCTCTCTACACCGCTGATCCTACAGACACCTCTCTACACCGCTGAGCCTACAGACACCTCTCTACACCGCTGAACCTACAGACACCTCTCTACACCGCTGAGCCTACAGACACCTCTCTACACCGCTGAGCCTACAGACACCTCTCTACACCGCTGAGCCTACAGACACCTCTCTACACCGCTGAACCTACAGACACCTCTCTACACCGCTGAGCCTACAGAGACCTCTCTACACCGCTGAGCCTACAGAGACCTCTCTACACCGCTGAGTCTACAGAGACCTCTCTACACCGCTGAGCCTACAGAGACCTCTCTACACCGCTGAACCTACAGACACCTCTCTACACAGCTGAGCCTACAGAGACCTCTCTACACCGCTGAACCTACAGACACCTCTCTACACCGCTGAGCCTACAGACACCTCTCTACACCGCTGAACCTACAGACACCTCTCTACACCGCTGATCCTACAGACACCTCTCTACACCGCTGAGCCTACAGACACCTCTCTACACCGCTGAGCCTACAGACACCTCTCTACACCGCTGAGCCTACAGACACCTCTCTACACCGCTGAGCCTACAGACACCTCTCTACACCGCTGAACCTACAGACACCTCTCTACACCGCTGAGCCTACAGACACCTCTCTACACCGCTGAGCCTACAGACACCTCTCTACACCGCTGAGCCTACAGACACCTCTCTACACCGCTGAGCCTACAGACACCTCTCTACACCGCTGAACCTACAGACACCTCTCTACACCGCTGAGCCTACAGACACCTCTCTACACCGCTGAGCCTACAGACACCTCTCTACACCGCTGAGCCTACAGACACCTCTCTACACCGCTGAGCCTACAGACACCTCTCTACACCGCTGAGCCTACAGACACCTCTCTACACCGCTGAGCCTACAGAGACCTCTCTACACCGCTGAGCCTACAGAGACCTCTCTACACCGCTGAGCCTACAGAGACCTCTCTACACCGCTGAGCCTACAGAGACCTCTCTACACCGCTGAGCCTACAGAGACCTCTCTACACCGCTGAGCCTACAGAGACCTCTCTACACCGCTGAGCCTACAGAGACCTCTCTACACCGCTGAGCCTACAGAGACCTCTCTACACCGCTGAGCCTACAGACACCTCTCTACACCGCTGAACCTACAGACACCTCTCTACACCGCTGAGCCTACAGAGACCTCTCTACACCGCTGAGCCTACAGAGACCTCTCTACACCGCTGAGCCTACAGAGACCTCTCTACACCGCTGAGCCTACAGAGACCTCTCTACACCGCTGAGCCTACAGAGACCTCTCTACACCGCTGAACCTACAGAGACCTCTCTACACCGCTGAGCCTACAGAGACCTCTCTACACCGCTGAGCCTACAGAGACCTCTCTACACCGCTGAGCCTACAGAGACCTCTCTACACCGCTGAGCCTACAGAGACCTCTCTACACCGCTGAGCCTACAGAGACCTCTCTACACCGCTGAACCTACAGAGACCTCTCTACACCGCTGAGCCTACAGAGACCTCTCTACACCGCTGAGCCTACAGAGACCTCTCTACACCGCTGAGCCTACAGAGACCTCTCTACACCGCTGAGCCTACAGAGACCTCTCTACACCGCTGAGCCTACAGAGACCTCTCTACACCGCTGAACCTACAGAGACCTCTCTACACCGCTGAGTCTACAGAGACCTCTCTACACCGCTGAACCTACAGAGACCTCTCTACACCGCTGAACCTACAGAGACCTCTCTACACCGCTGAGTCTACAGAGACCTCTCTACACCGCTGAGTCTACAGAGACCTCTCTACACCGCTGAACCTACAGAGACCTCTCTACACCGCTGAGTCTACAGAGACCTCTCTACACCGCTGAACCTACAGAGACCTCTCTACACCGCTGAACCTACAGAGACCTCTCTACACCGCTGAGTCTACAGAGACCTCTCTACACCGCTGAACCTACAGAGACCTCTCTACACCGCTGAGTCTACAGAGACCTCTCTACACCGCTGAGTCTACAGAGACCTCTCTACACCGCTGAGTCTACAGAGACCTCTCTACACCGCTGAACCTACAGAGACCTCTCTACACCGCTGAGTCTACAGAGACCTCTCTACACCGCTGAGTCTACAGAGACCTCTCTACACCGCTGAACCTACAGAGACCTCTCTACACCGCTGAGCCTACAGAGACCTCTCTACACCGCTGAGTCTACAGAGACCTCTCTACACCGCTGAGCCTACAGAGACCTCTCTACACCGCTGAGTCTACAGAGACCTCTCTACACCGCTGAGTCTACAGAGACCTCTCTACACCGCTGAGTCTACAGAGACCTCTCTACACCGCTGAGCCTACAGAGACCTCTCTACACCGCTGAGCCTACAGAGACCTCTCTACACCGCTGAACCTACAGAGACCTCTCTACACCGCTGAGCCTACAGAGACCTCTCTACACCGCTGAGCCTACAGAGACCTCTCTACACCGCTGAGCCTACAGAGACCTCTCTACACCGCTGAGCCTACAGAGACCTCTCTACACCGCTGAGTCTACAGAGACCTCTCTACACCGCTGAGCCTACAGAGACCTCTCTACACCGCTGAGCCTACAGAGACCTCTCTACACCGCTGAGTCTACAGAGACCTCTCTACACCGCTGAGCCTACAGAGACCTCTCTACACCGCTGAGCCTACAGAGACCTCTCTACACCGCTGAGCCTACAGAGACCTCTCTACACCGCTGAGCCTACAGAGACCTCTCTACACCGCTGAGCCTACAGAGACCTCTCTACACCGCTGAGCCTACAGAGACCTCTCTACACCGCTGAGTCTACAGAGACCTCTCTACACCGCTGAGCCTACAGAGACCTCTCTACACCGCTGAGTCTACAGAGACCTCTCTACACCGCTGAGCCTACAGAGACCTCTCTACACCGCTGAGTCTACAGAGACCTCTCTACACCGCTGAGCCTACAGAGACCTCTCTACACCGCTGAGTCTACAGAGACCTCTCTACACCGCTGAGCCTACAGAGACCTCTCTACACCGCTGAGCCTACAGAGACCTCTCTACACCGCTGAGCCTACAGAGACCTCTCTACACCGCTGAGCCTACAGAGACCTCTCTACACCGCTGAGCCTACAGAGACCTCTCTACACCGCTGAGTCTACAGAGACCTCTCTACACCGCTGAGCCTACAGAGACCTCTCTACAACGCTGAGTCTACAGAGACCTCTCTACACCGCTGAGCCTACAGAGACCTCTCTACAACGCTGAGTCTACAGAGACCTCTCTACACCGCTGAGCCTACAGAGACCTCTCTACACCGCTGAGTCTACAGAGACCTCTCTACACCGCTGAGCCTACAGAGACCTCTCTACACCGCTGAGTCTACAGAGACCTCTCTACACCGCTGAGCCTACAGAGACCTCTCTACACCGCTGAGTCCTACAGAGACCTCTCTACACCGCTGAGCCTACAGAGACCTCTCTACACCGCTGAGCCTACAGAGACCTCTCTACACCGCTGAGCCTACAGAGACCTCTCTACACCGCTGAGCCTACAGAGACCTCTCTACACCGCTGAGCCTACAGAGACCTC
The DNA here is from genome assembly GCA_038048925.1 of Garcialebias charrua. Taxonomy (NCBI): domain Eukaryota; kingdom Metazoa; phylum Chordata; class Actinopteri; order Cyprinodontiformes; family Rivulidae; genus Garcialebias; species Garcialebias charrua. The sequence continues at coordinate 14,148 of JBBPBX010063991.1, read as the reverse complement.
TCTACACCGCTGAGCCTACAGAGACCTCTCTACACCGCTGAGCCTACAGAGACCTCTCTACACCGCTGAGCCTACAGAGACCTCTCTACACCGCTGAGTCTACAGAGACCTCTCTACACCGCTGAGCCTACAGAGACCTCTCTACACCGCTGAGCCTACAGAGACCTCTCTACACCGCTGAGTCTACAGAGACCTCTCTACACCGCTGAGCCTACAGAGACCTCTCTACACCGCTGAGCCTACAGAGACCTCTCTACACCGCTGAGCCTACAGAGACCTCTCTACACCGCTGAGCCTACAGAGACCTCTCTACACCGCTGAGCCTACAGAGACCTCTCTACACCGCTGAGCCTACAGAGACCTCTCTACACCGCTGAGCCTACAGAGACCTCTCTACACCGCTGAGCCTACAGAGACCTCTCTACACCGCTGAGCCTACAGAGACCTCTCTACACCGCTGAGCCTACAGAGACCTCTCTACACCGCTGAGCCTACAGAGACCTCTCTACACCGCTGAGCCTACAGAGACCTCTCTACACCGCTGAGCCTACAGACACCTCTCTACACCGCTGAGCCTACAGACACCTCTCTACACCGCTGAGCCTACAGACACCTCTCTACACCGCTGAGCCTACAGACACCTCTCTACACCGCTGAGCCTACAGACACCTCTCTACACCGCTGAACCTACAGACACCTCTCTACACCGCTGATCCTACAGACACCTCTCTACACCGCTGAGCCTACAGACACCTCTCTACACCGCTGAGCCTACAGACACCTCTCTACACCGCTGAGCCTACAGACACCTCTCTACACCGCTGAGCCTACAGACACCTCTCTACACCGCTGAGCCTACAGACACCTCTCTACACCGCTGAGCCTACAGACACCTCTCTACACCGCTGAGCCTACAGACACCTCTCTACACCGCTGAGCCTACAGACACCTCTCTACACCGCTGAGCCTACAGACACCTCTCTACACCGCTGAGCCTACAGACACCTCTCTACACCGCTGAGCCTACAGACACCTCTCTACACCGCTGATCCTACAGACACCTCTCTACACCGCTGAGCCTACAGAGACCTCTCTACACCGCTGAGCCTACAGACACCTCTCTACACCGCTGAGCCTACAGAGACCTCTCTACACCGCTGAGCCTACAGAGACCTCTCTACACCGCTGAGCCTACAGACACCTCTCTACACCGCTGAGCCTACAGAGACCTCTCTACACCGCTGAGCCTACAGACACCTCTCTACACCGCTGAGCCTACAGAGACCTCTCTACACCGCTGAACCTACAGACACCTCTCTACACCGCTGAGCCTACAGAGACCTCTCTACACCGCTGAACCTACAGACACCTCTCTACACCGCTGAGCCTACAGACACCTCTCTACACCGCTGAGCCTACAGACACCTCTCTACACCGCTGAACCTACAGACACCTCTCTACACCGCTGAACCTACAGACACCTCTCTACACCGCTGATCCTACAGACACCTCTCTACACCGCTGAGCCTACAGAGACCTCTCTACACCGCTGAGCCTACAGAGACCTCTCTACACCGCTGAACCTACAGACACCTCTCTACACCGCTGAACCTACAGAGACCTCTCTACACCGCTGAGCCTACAGAGACCTCTCTACACCGCTGAGCCTACAGAGACCTCTCTACACCGCTGAGCCTACAGAGACCTCTCTACACCGCTGAGCCTACAGAGACCTCTCTACACCGCTGAGCCTACAGAGACCTCTCTACACCGCTGAGCCTACAGAGACCTCTCTACACCGCTGAGCCTACAGAGACCTCTCTACACCGCTGAGCCTACAGAGACCTCTCTACACCGCTGAGTCTACAGAGACCTCTCTACACCGCTGAGCCTACAGAGACCTCTCTACACCGCTGAGTCTACAGAGACCTCTCTACACCGCTGAGTCTACAGAGACCTCTCTACACCGCTGAGTCTACAGAGACCTCTCTACACCGCTGAGTCTACAGAGACCTCTCTACACCGCTGAGCTACAGAGACCTCTCTACACCGCTGAGTCTACAGAGACCTCTCTACACCGCTGAGCCTACAGAGACCTCTCTACACCGCTGAGCCTACAGAGACCTCTCTACACCGCTGAGTCTACAGAGACCTCTCTACACCGCTGAGTCTACAGAGACCTCTCTACACCGCTGAGTCTACAGAGACCTCTCTACACCGCTGAGCTACAGAGACCTCTCTACACCGCTGAACCTACAGAGACCTCTCTACACCGCTGAGTCTACAGAGACCTCTCTACACCGCTGAACCTACAGAGACCTCTCTACACCGCTGAACCTACAGAGACCTCTCTACACCGCTGAGTCTACAGAGACCTCTCTACACCGCTGAGTCTACAGAGACCTCTCTACACCGCTGAACCTACAGAGACCTCTCTACACCGCTGAGTCTACAGAGACCTCTCTACACCGCTGAACCTACAGAGACCTCTCTACACCGCTGAGTCTACAGAGACCTCTCTACACCGCTGAGTCTACAGAGACCTCTCTACACCGCTGAGTCTACAGAGACCTCTCTACACCGCTGAACCTACAGAGACCTCTCTACACCGCTGACCTACAGAGACCTCTCTACACCGCTGAACCTACAGAGACCTCTCTACACCGCTGAGCCTACAGAGACCTCTCTACACCGCTGAGTCTACAGAGACCTCTCTACACCGCTGAGTCTACAGAGACCTCTCTACACCGCTGAGTCTACAGAGACCTCTCTACACCGCTGAGCCTACAGAGACCTCTCTACACCGCTGAGTCTACAGAGACCTCTCTACACCGCTGAGCCTACAGAGACCTCTCTACACCGCTGAGTCTACAGAGACCTCTCTACACCGCTGAGCCTACAGAGACCTCTCTACACCGCTGAGCCTACAGAGACCTCTCTACACCGCTGAGCCTACAGAGACCTCTCTACACCGCTGAGCCTACAGAGACCTCTCTACACCGCTGAGTCTACAGAGACCTCTCTACACCGCTGAGCCTACAGAGACCTCTCTACACCGCTGAGCCTACAGAGACCTCTCTACACCGCTGAGCCTACAGAGACCTCTCTACACCGCTGAGTCTACAGAGACCTCTCTACACCGCTGAGCCTACAGAGACCTCTCTACACCGCTGAGTCTACAGAGACCTCTCTACACCGCTGAGCCTACAGAGACCTCTCTACACCGCTGAGTCTACAGAGACCTCTCTACACCGCTGAGCCTACAGAGACCTCTCTACACCGCTGAGTCTACAGAGACCTCTCTACACCGCTGAGCCTACAGAGACCTCTCTACACCGCTGAGTCTACAGAGACCTCTCTACACCGCTGAGCCTACAGAGACCTCTCTACACCGCTGAGTCTACAGAGACCTCTCTACACCGCTGAGCCTACAGAGACCTCTCTACACCGCTGAGTCTACAGAGACCTCTCTACACCGCTGAGCCTACAGAGACCTCTCTACACCGCTGAGTCTACAGAGACCTCTCTACACCGCTGAGCCTACAGAGACCTCTCTACAACGCTGAGTCTACAGAGACCTCTCTACACCGCTGAGCCTACAGAGACCTCTCTACACCGCTGAGTCTACAGAGACCTCTCTACACCGCTGAGCCTACAGAGACCTCTCTACACCGCTGAGTCTACAGAGACCTCTCTACACCGCTGAGCCTACAGAGACCTCTCTACACCGCTGAGTCTACAGAGACCTCTCTACACCGCTGAGCCTACAGAGACCTCTCTACACCGCTGAGCTACAGAGACCTCTCTACACCGCTGAGCCTACAGAGACCTCTCTACACCGCTGAGTCTACAGAGACCTCTCTACACCGCTGAGCCTACAGAGACCTCTCTACACCGCTGAGCCTACAGAGACCTCTCTACACCGCTGAGCCTACAGAGACCTCTCTACACCGCTGAGCCTACAGAGACCTCTCTACACCGCTGAGCCTACAGAGACCTCTCTACACCGCTGAGTCTACAGAGACCTCTCTACACCGCTGAGCCTACAGAGACCTCTCTACACCGCTGAGCCTACAGAGACCTCTCTACACCGCTGAGCCTACAGAGACCTCTCTACACCGCTGAGCCTACAGAGACCTCTCTACACCGCTGAGCCTACAGAGACCTCTCTACACCGCTGAGCCTACAGAGACCTCTCTACACCGCTGAGCCTACAGAGACCTCTCTACACCGCTGAGCCTACAGAGACCTCTCTACACCGCTGAGCCTACAGAGACCTCTCTACACCGCTGAGTCTACAGAGACCTCTCTACACCGCTGAGCCTACAGAGACCTCTCTACACCGCTGAGCCTACAGAGACCTCTCTACACCGCTGAGTCTACAGAGACCTCTCTACACCGCTGAGCCTACAGAGACCTCTCTACACCGCTGAGCCTACAGAGACCTCTCTACACCGCTGAGCCTACAGAGACCTCTCTACACCGCTGAGTCTACAGAGACCTCTCTACACCGCTGAGCCTACAGAGACCTCTCTACACCGCTGAACCTACAGACACCTCTCTACACAGCTGAGCCTACAGAGACCTCTCTACACCGCTGAACCTACAGACACCTCTCTACACCGCTGAGCCTACAGACACCTCTCTACACCGCTGAGCCTACAGACACCTCTCTACACCGCTGAGCCTACAGACACCTCTCTACACCGCTGAGCCTACAGACACCTCTCTACACCGCTGAGCCTACAGAGACCTCTCTACACCGCTGACCTACAGACACCTCTCTACACCGCTGAGCCTACAGAGACCTCTCTACACCGCTGAACCTACAGACACCTCTCTACACCGCTGAGCCTACAGACACCTCTCTACACCGCTGAGCCTACAGACACCTCTCTACACCGCTGAGCCTACAGAGACCTCTCTACACCGCTGAACCTACAGACACCTCTCTACACCGCTGAGCCTACAGACACCTCTCTACACCGCTGAACCTACAGACACCTCTCTACACCGCTGAGCCTACAGACACCTCTCTACACCGCTGAACCTACAGACACCTCTCTACACCGCTGAGCCTACAGACACCTCTCTACACCGCTGAACCTACAGACACCTCTCTACACCGCTGATCCTACAGACACCTCTCTACACCGCTGAGCCTACAGAGACCTCTCTACACCGCTGAGCCTACAGAGACCTCTCTACACCGCTGAGCCTACAGAGACCTCTCTACACCGCTGAGCCTACAGAGACCTCTCTACACCGCTGAGCCTACAGAGACCTCTCTACACCGCTGAGCCTACAGAGACCTCTCTACACCGCTGAACCTACAGACACCTCTCTACACCGCTGAGCCTACAGAGACCTCTCTACACCGCTGAACCTACAGACACCTCTCTACACCGCTGAGCCTACAGAGACCTCTCTACACCGCTGAGCCTACAGAGACCTCTCTACACCGCTGAGCCTACAGAGACCTCTCTACACCGCTGAGCCTACAGAGACCTCTCTACACCGCTGAGCCTACAGAGACCTCTCTACACCGCTGAGCCTACAGAGACCTCTCTACACCGCTGAGCCTACAGAGACCTCTCTACACCGCTGAGCCTACAGAGACCTCTCTACACCGCTGAGCCTACAGAGACCTCTCTACACCGCTGAGCCTACAGAGACCTCTCTACACCGCTGAGCCTACAGAGACCTCTCTACACCGCTGAGCCTACAGAGACCTCTCTACACCGCTGAGCCTACAGAGACCTCTCTACACCGCTGAGCCTACAGAGACCTCTCTACACCGCTGAGCCTACAGAGACCTCTCTACACCGCTGAGCCTACAGAGACCTCTCTACACCGCTGAACCTACAGACACCTCTCTACACCGCTGAGCCTACAGACACCTCTCTACACCGCTGAGCCTACAGACACCTCTCTACACCGCTGAGCCTACAGAGACCTCTCTACACCGCTGAGCCTACAGACACCTCTCTACACCGCTGAGCCTACAGACACCTCTCTACACCGCTGAACCTACAGAGACCTCTCTACACCGCTGAGCCTACAGAGACCTCTCTACACCGCTGAACCTACAGAGACCTCTCTACACCGCTGAGCCTACAGAGACCTCTCTACACCGCTGAGCCTACAGAGACCTCTCTACACCGCTGAGCCTACAGAGACCTCTCTACACCGCTGAGCCTACAGAGACCTCTCTACACCGCTGAGCCTACAGAGACCTCTCTACACCGCTGAGCCTACAGAGACCTCTCTACACCGCTGAGCCTACAGAGACCTCTCTACACCGCTGAGCCTACAGAGACCTCTCTACACCGCTGAGCCTACAGAGACCTCTCTACACCGCTGAGCCTACAGAGACCTCTCTACACCGCTGAACCTACAGAGACCTCTCTACACCGCTGAGCCTACAGAGACCTCTCTACACCGCTGAGCCTACAGAGACCTCTCTACACCGCTGAGCCTACAGAGACCTCTCTACACCGCTGAGCCTACAGAGACCTCTCTACACCGCTGAGCCTACAGAGACCTCTCTACACCGCTGAGCCTACAGAGACCTCTCTACACCGCTGAGCCTACAGAGACCTCTCTACACCGCTGAGCCTACAGAGACCTCTCTACACCGCTGAGCCTACAGAGACCTCTCTACACCGCTGAGCCTACAGAGACCTCTCTACACCGCTGAGCCTACAGACACCTCTCTACACCGCTGAGCCTACAGAGACCTCTCTACACCGCTGAACCTACAGACACCTCTCTACACCGCTGAGCCTACAGACACCTCTCTACACCGCTGAGCCTACAGACACCTCTCTACACCGCTGAGCCTACAGAGACCTCTCTACACCGCTGAGCCTACAGACACCTCTCTACACCGCTGAGCCTACAGAGACCTCTCTACACCGCTGAACCTACAGACACCTCTCTACACCGCTGAGCCTACAGACACCTCTCTACACCGCTGAACCTACAGAGACCTCTCTACACCGCTGAGCCTACAGAGACCTCTCTACACCGCTGAACCTACAGAGACCTCTCTACACCGCTGAGCCTACAGAGACCTCTCTACACCGCTGAGCCTACAGAGACCTCTCTACACCGCTGAGCCTACAGAGACCTCTCTACACCGCTGAGCCTACAGAGACCTCTCTACACCGCTGAGCCTACAGAGACCTCTCTACACCGCTGAGCCTACAGAGACCTCTCTACACCGCTGAGCCTACAGAGACCTCTCTACACCGCTGAGCCTACAGAGACCTCTCTACACCGCTGAGCCTACAGAGACCTCTCTACACCGCTGAGCCTACAGAGACCTCTCTACACCGCTGAGCCTACAGAGACCTCTCTACACCGCTGAGCCTACAGAGACCTCTCTACACCGCTGAGCCTACAGAGACCTCTCTACACCGCTGAGCCTACAGAGACCTCTCTACACCGCTGAGCCTACAGAGACCTCTCTACACCGCTGAGCCTACAGAGACCTCTCTACACCGCTGAGCCTACAGAGACCTCTCTACACCGCTGAGCCTACAGAGACCTCTCTACACCGCTGAGCCTACAGAGACCTCTCTACACCGCTGAGCCTACAGAGACCTCTCTACACCGCTGAGCCTACAGAGACCTCTCTACACCGCTGAGCCTACAGAGACCTCTCTACACCGCTGAGCCTACAGAGACCTCTCTACACCGCTGAGCCTACAGAGACCTCTCTACACCGCTGAGCCTACAGAGACCTCTCTACACCGCTGAGCCTACAGAGACCTCTCTACACCGCTGAGCCTACAGAGACCTCTCTACACCGCTGAGCCTACAGAGACCTCTCTACACCGCTGAGCCTACAGAGACCTCTCTACACCGCTGAGCCTACAGAGACCTCTCTACACCGCTGAGCCTACAGAGACCTCTCTACACCGCTGAGCCTACAGAGACCTCTCTACACCGCTGAGCCTACAGAGACCTCTCTACACCGCTGAGCCTACAGAGACCTCTCTACACCGCTGAGCCTACAGAGACCTCTCTACACCGCTGAGCCTACAGAGACCTCTCTACACCGCTGAGCCTACAGAGACCTCTCTACACCGCTGAGCCTACAGAGACCTCTCTACACCGCTGAGCCTACAGAGACCTCTCTACACCGCTGAGCCTACAGAGACCTCTCTACACCGCTGAGCCTACAGAGACCTCTCTACACCGCTGAGCCTACAGAGACCTCTCTACACCGCTGAGCCTACAGAGACCTCTCTACACCGCTGAGCCTACAGAGACCTCTCTACACCGCTGAGCCTACAGAGACCTCTCTACACCGCTGAGCCTACAGAGACCTCTCTACACCGCTGAGCCTACAGAGACCTCTCTACACCGCTGAGCCTACAGAGACCTCTCTACACCGCTGAGCCTACAGAGACCTCTCTACACCGCTGAGCCTACAGAGACCTCTCTACACCGCTGAGCCTACAGAGACCTCTCTACACCGCTGAAGCCTACAGACACCTCTCTATACCGCTGAACCTACAGAGACCTCTCTACACCGCTGAGCCTACAGACACCTCTCTATACCGCTGAACCTACAGAGACCTCTCTACACCGCTGAGCCTACAGACACCTCTCTATACCGCTGAACCTACAGAGACCTCTCTACACTGCTGAGCCTACAGACACCTCTCTATACCGCTGAACCTACAGAGACCTCTCTACACCGCTGAGCCTACAGACACCTCTCTATACCGCTGAACCTACAGAGACCTCTCTACACCGCTGAGCCTACAGACACCTCTCTATACCGCTGAACCTACAGAGACCTCTCTACACCGCTGAGCCTACAGACACCTCTCTATACCGCTGAACCTACAGAGACCTCTCTACACCGCTGAGCCTACAGAGACCTCTCTACACCGCTGAACCTACAGAGACCTCTCTACACCGCTGAGCCTACAGAGACCTCTCTACACCGCTGAACCTACAGAGACCTCTCTACACCGCTGAACCTACAGAGACCTCTCTACACCGCTGAACCTACAGAGACCTCTCTACACCGCTGAGCCTACAGAGACCTCTCTACACCGCTGAGCCTACAGAGACCTCTCTACACCGCTGAGCCTACAGAGACCTCTCTACACCGCTGAGCCTACAGAGACCTCTCTACACCGCTGAGCCTACAGAGACCTCTCTACACCGCTGAGCCTACAGAGACCTCTCTACACCGCTGAGCCTACAGAGACCTCTCTACACCGCTGAGCCTACAGAGACCTCTCTACACCGCTGAGCCTACAGAGACCTCTCTACACCGCTGAGCCTACAGAGACCTCTCTACACCGCTGAGCCTACAGAGACCTCTCTACACCGCTGAGCCTACAGAGACCTCTCTACACCGCTGAGCCTACAGAGACCTCTCTACACCGCTGAGCCTACAGAGACCTCTCTACACCGCTGAGCCTACAGAGACCTCTCTACACCGCTGAGCCTACAGAGACCTCTCTACACCGCTGAGCCTACAGAGACCTCTCTACACCGCTGAGCCTACAGAGACCTCTCTACACCGCTGAGCCTACAGAGACCTCTCTACACCGCTGAGCCTACAGAGACCTCTCTACACCGCTGAGCCTACAGAGACCTCTCTACACCGCTGAGCCTACAGAGACCTCTCTACACCGCTGAGCCTACAGAGACCTCTCTACACCGCTGAGCCTACAGAGACCTCTCTACACCGCTGAGCCTACAGAGACCTCTCTACACCGCTGAGCCTACAGAGACCTCTCTACACCGCTGAGCCTACAGAGACCTCTCTACACCGCTGAGCCTACAGAGACCTCTCTACACCGCTGAGCCTACAGAGACCTCTCTACACCGCTGAGCCTACAGAGACCTCTCTACACCGCTGAACCTACAGAGACCTCTCTACACCGCTGAGCCTACAGAGACCTCTCTACACCGCTGAGCCTACAGAGACCTCTCTACACCGCTGAGCCTACAGAGACCTCTCTACACCGCTGAGCCTACAGAGACCTCTCTACACCGCTGAGCCTACAGAGACCTCTCTACACCGCTGAGCCTACAGAGACCTCTCTACACCGCTGAGTCTACAGAGACCTCTCTACACCGCTGAGTCTACAGAGACCTCTCTACACCGCTGAGCCTACAGAGACCTCTCTACACCGCTGAGTCTACAGAGACCTCTCTACACCGCTGAGCCTACAGAGACCTCTCTACACCGCTGAGCCTACAGAGACCTCTCTACACCGCTGAGTCTACAGAGACCTCTCTACACCGCTGAGCCTACAGAGACCTCTCTACACCGCTGAGCCTACAGAGACCTCTCTACACCGCTGAGCCTACAGAGACCTCTCTACACCGCTGAGCCTACAGAGACCTCTCTACACCGCTGAGCCTACAGAGACCTCTCTACACCGCTGAACCTACAGACACCTCTCTACACCGCTGAGCCTACAGAGACCTCTCTACACCGCTGAACCTACAGACACCTCTCTACACCGCTGAGCCTACAGACACCTCTCTACACCGCTGAGCCTACAGAGACCTCTCTACACCGCTGAGCCTACAGACACCTCTCTACACCGCTGAGCCTACAGACACCTCTCTACACCGCTGAGCCTACAGACACCTCTCTACACCGCTGAGCCTACAGAGACCTCTCTACACCGCTGAGCCTACAGAGACCTCTCTACACCGCTGAGCCTACAGAGACCTCTCTACACCGCTGAGCCTACAGAGACCTCTCTACACCGCTGAGCCTACAGAGACCTCTCTACACCGCTGAGCCTACAGAGACCTCTCTACACCGCTGAGTCTACAGAGACCTCTCTACACCGCTGAGCCTACAGAGACCTCTCTACACCGCTGAGCCTACAGAGACCTCTCTACACCGCTGAGCCTACAGAGACCTCTCTACACCGCTGAGCCTACAGAGACCTCTCTACACCGCTGAGCCTACAGAGACCTCTCTACACCGCTGAGCCTACAGAGACCTCTCTACACCGCTGAGCCTACAGAGACCTCTCTACACCGCTGAGTCTACAGAGACCTCTCTACACCGCTGAGCCTACAGAGACCTCTCTACACCGCTGAGTCTACAGAGACCTCTCTACACCGCTGAGTCTACAGAGACCTCTCTACACCGCTGAGTCTACAGAGACCTCTCTACACCGCTGAGCCTACAGAGACCTCTCTACACCGCTGAACCTACAGAGACCTCTCTACACCGCTGAGGCCACTGCCTGGCTCTGAGCGCGCAGAGAGAAAGAACTGATGGGAAACCTTCACGGATCCCGAGAATCTCAGAACACCTAGTGTTTCAGACCTAGTGTCCTTCATCCGAGGAACACGAAGGTTTGAAAAAAGCTCAGTGGGTTTTTAGGGAACACAACAGACCCACCTATGAGGCCCCCGCTCATATGGGTCTTCATCCATCCCCTCTTACCAACACTAATACCAAGCCCTACACAGGCCTGTATGTGCGTTGCCATTGCTGCATGTTTCTGCAACAACCAATGCCAACGACTCACCTTCAGCGGAGCCGCTCCCTCTTCGTCTGAATCTCTGAACTGCAAGCAGACGGCAATGTTTCGAGCCTGACGTGAAGAAAACATGAGTTAACACACACAGCCAAATAAATGCTGAGACAGGCTCTGCAGGCAGGTCACACTCGGACACACACCTTGGTGAAGGTCTTCTGGTTGTCGTATTTGAGCTGGGAGGGGTAGATGTAGAGCTGGTTCTTGTAAGTGGTGAACGGGTGGTTGTACTTAGCCTCCTCGGGCAGGAACTCCTCGATCTCCATGGACACACGTTCACAGCCGTCCTCGAAGGGTCTGACGGGGACGTAAGACGATGTCACGGTGTCTAGAGGACAGAGCAGGTTGAGTTAGAGAAGTGCACCTCTGCTGCCACATACTGCACAATTACAACACTTTTTTAACCTAATACTGTATAAGACTCGGCAGCCAAACTGACACACACCATCAGAGGTGGGTGTCACCAAGATGACACCGACTTCTAGATTTATGGACCCCCATCGTGAAGCAAAGAGGGCGAAGTGGAAATACCTGCCTACCACCTGTGTTGTAAGCACGAGAACTTGAAAAATAAGTGAGGTACCAGCTGCCATTGTGGTGTATATGTCAGCATAAAAAGTCCCCATCACAAATTAGATTTCCATGTAGCATTTTCCCTTGGTGACTTACCTTGGCAGGGCGCTCATCTCTTCTGCGATTTTTGTCGACCCGGGGTGGGGGGATGGAGACACGTCTGTTTTGCGTGCCGTTTGCAGCGGAGGTTGAAGGAAACGGCTCAGCGTGAGGGACACGGAGCGCTACCTCTCTAGTTTTTTTAGCTAGCACTTCTGTATTACGTGCCGCTAGCTCAGCACTACGTTAGTGCCGACGATTTTCAACTGGGGGGGCAGTTTGGTAGGCGGCGCCCACCTTGTATGATGGTAGGGGAAACACTGCCATGTCAAACTCCAAAATGGCCACCACCTGTAAACTGGCCACCCCGTCATCTGAGGAAACTGTGCTTTCTAGATTTTTTTTTACTGCTTAAAAGTACAGGGAGTTCTCGACTTACGGCAACTCGGACTTACGGCAACTCGGACTTACGAACAGACTTACGAACAGTACAGTTGTACATTAAATACAGCACTGGTATGTGTTTTTAGGTGTTTTTAGATGAAAGTGTGTTAGCTAACCCTTTGTAAACAAAGTTCTGTGCATGTTTATGAACCAGTATGTACGTTTGTGTTGAAAAACGGGTGTTTGGCGCAGCGCTAGCATACATTTTCTGACTTACAAACGAAATTCCGGACTTACGAACGCACGTGCTATGGGTTCCGACTTACGTCAAAATCGGGTTACGAACGGTCCTTAAAGCTGCAGTATGTAGCTTTTTTTATGAACATATTTCTTCACTCTGTCACTACCTCCTGACAGACTGATGTTAGCCAGGTAATCTCTGAAAAAAAATTAAAAAAAATATTGTCCCCTTGCTTCTCCAGGTGGTAAATAAGCATTTCTAAAAAGAAAAGGTGACCCGCCATTTTCCAGCCAATAAAAACAGAGTTTGTAACCAGCCAATAAAAACAGAGCTTGAATTTGAATCAGCCAATAAAAACAGAGCTTGAATTTGAAATTCAACAGACCACAAGGGGGCAGAGCCACATATGGCTCTGAGGGGGAGGGATCAGAATGCTTTGCCTGTTGAAAATATTTCTAACTGCTGCAGTTCTACAGAAACTGCATACTGAACCTTTAAGTCCAGAACTAGGGGTGTAACGATACATAAAACTCTTGAGACAAGACGAGACGAGACAAATTACAGAGTTTGCGAGAACGAGACGAGATTTTTGCATCGTGCTAGTGTTAGCAGCGGTGTACGGTAAAAATTTCTTGCAGTGCTTACATATTGTCCGTGTCTTGTTTGTTGCTCTTTCGCCATTTATCGTTTCTATTGGAAATCCAAAATGCTGCCAAACAAATGATTTAAAAGTAGTTGGGGCGTCTTCTATAGCAACTTCATCCGGCGAAGCCATGCTGTCCGTGACGCTGACTTGCTAGGGGCTCTGCTAGCATTAGCGAGACAACGTTACCTCTCAACGAGAGATATCGCGGGAGTTTAATATCACGAGATTTCGTACAACGAGATCTCGTTACACCCCTATCCGGAACTCGTTCGTAAGTTGAGGACTCCCTGTAATAGATTCCATAAACGGTTGGTGTGGTTGAAGGTCAATCTATGGTGGCCAAGGTCATCGTTCGCCCAGACCCCTCCCCCCCACCACTCCCTGGCTCAACCATTACCACTTGCCAGGATCAGTAACTCTGCGCTGCCTTCGACAAGCAAAAAAAAAACACTTCAGTTCTCCACCATGTAACTCCTAGCCACGTGAATATCTTGCACCAAAAACATGAAGGTTTACTTCATTCTCTGTTTAGTTCTGGTATAAAAAGACACTCATCTCCAGAACTACAAACATCCACTGGTCAAATCCTGCAGCGACATCGCCGCACTGCTTGTTTGTCTTGTCTGAAGACAGTCAGTTGCTCCGGTCCTCCTCGATGTATTTCTATACTTTCCGTTCTGAAAACCTTTAGTGTCCGACATGCAGGGAGGATGAGAGAAAAC
>JBBPBX010063990.1:2270-20380 GCA_038048925.1 Garcialebias charrua | reverse complement strand
GGACTTACGAGCTGGCAAAGAGAAGTAAATTTGTAAAAAATACAGCACTTTTTTGTGTTTTTAGATGAAAGTGTGTTAGCTAACCGTTTGGAAACACGTTTCCGACCATGTTTATGAACTAATATGAACGTTTTTGATGAAAAACGAGTGTTCGTAGTAGCGCTAGCATAAATGTTCCAACTTACGAGCAAAAATCTGGACTTACGAGAACACGTGCTTCGTGTTCCAACTTACAAATTTTCGTGTTACGAGCAACTCGCAGGAACGGAACTCGCTCGTAAGTCGGGGACTACCTGTATATGTTCTGACAAATATTCAAATTTACAAAATCATGTCACAATACCTTTAAACTGCTTTTCTATGATATGGATCCCCATGTGTTTGTTTAAAGATGACTTACGTCCAAACCTGTGTCCACAAAGATCACAAGCAAATGCTTTCTGTCCTGTGTGAACTATCATGTGTGTGTTTAAAGTTGACTTCCATCCAAACCTTTGTCCACAAAGATCACAAACAAATGCTTTCTGTCCTGTGTGAACTATCATGTGTTTGTTTAAATTTGACTTCTGTCCAAACCTTTGTCCACAAAGATCACAAACAAATGCTTTCTGTCCTGTGTGAACTATCATGTGTGTGTTTAAAGTGACTTCTATCCAAACCTTTGTCCACAAAGATCACAAGCAAATGCTTTCTGTCCTGTGTGAACTATCATGTGTTTGTTTAAATTTGACTTCTGTCCAAACCTTTGTCCACAAAGATCACAAACAAATGCTTTCTGTCCTGTGTGAACTATCATGTGTGTGTTTAAATGTGACTTCTGTCCAAACCTTTGTCCACAAAGATCACAAACAAATGCTTTCTGTCCTGTGTGAACTATCATGTGTGTGTTTAAATGTGACTTCCGTCCAAACCTTTGTCCACAAAGATCACAAGCAAATGCTTTCTGTCCTGTGTGAACTATCATGTGTCTGTTTAGATTACCCTTTCTGTTAAATCTTTTTCCACAGTCTTTACAACTAAATGAGGTCTGTCTTGACTGTCTTTTCTTGACTGAGCCTCCAGTTTTCTTCACTTCAACACATTCCTTGACAACCAAACAACTTGAAGACATCACTGACTGACTTGTCTTGTGAAATTGTTTCCCATGCTCAGTGAAGCTGCAAGATTTGTTGACAGTGTTTACGCCTGACTCAGGAGCTCTGCTCTTCTTCCAGTCTTTGTCACCGTCTTCAGGTTCTGACCCAGAGTCTGATAAGTCTTTTAGCTGAGAGTCAGAGTCATTCACATCATCACCTTCATCATCCTCACTGACTTCAGTCTCTGAAGAGCTGCAATCATCTCCATAAGTATTTAGATCTGGGTTCCTGGTAGTCTCTGCTCCTCCACAGTCCTCTCCACCAGTTGATGCTTTCATCTGGTCAGCTGAACTGCTGGTTGGAAGATCTTCCTCTTTTACTTGGTGCTGATGAAGCTGTAAAAATAGACGTTTCTCTTCATCTTCCTCACTCTTCAAAGGAACAGCAGTGAATGCAAACCCGGGGTCATCAGTCTCTGTTTTCACACAAAACTGCTCTCCCTCTTGACTGGTCCACAGTTCCTCATCTTCCTCCTTTATGTTGAGGGTCTCTGGATCCTGTTGATCCACCCCAAGCATCTGTACTTCAGGAGCTTCTTTAATCAGAACCATCTGCTGAACATCTGCAGGGACCACAGAAAACGTGAACATCAGGCACAATTATAACTTTAAATTCACACATACAGCGATGCTTGAAAGTTTGTGAAGCCTTTAAAACTTTATAAATTTCTGCATAAAAATGACCTAAAACATCATCAGATTTTCACACAAGTCCTAAAAGTAGATAAAGAGAACCCAGTTAAACAAATGAGACAAAATATTATACTTGGTCATTTATCGAGGAAAATGATCCAATATTACATGATTTTTCCTGAGATTTGTCAAGCTGTTTTATCAGTAATGCACAAAAATAAATTAAATATTGACGAGAGCATGTAGTGTTCACATGAACTAAGTTTGAATTTATATCCATCCATAGCCATTGTGAGACAAACTGCCTCAATTGTACTCGTCAATGTCTGAAAGTAAACTAACAACTTGTAATTGTTACCAATAAAAACAACTGATTTTGCTTATTTATAACAAATTATAGTGTAAACTTTTGGTGGTGAATGATGCATATTTAGAGGTTTGTTTTATAATACAGTAATATATATAGTTACAACGGTCAAAAAAAAAAACTTTACTACAGAATTGAGCAATGATTTAAAAGAACTGTCTCAAATATATGTAAACTGTGAAATTATTTTTGGAGGAGACCATTATATGGTAATGGACAAATAGCTTGATAGATGTCCATCAAAGATGCAAAATCATCATTACAACTCCATTTTGTTTGAATTTTGTAATGAGTTCAAGTTGAATGATACATGGCACACTTTACATCCAGAAGCACAAATTTTTAACTGGTTTAAAACCTGGAGGTTATGCACCATAACCAATGTTCCCTGGAGGAGGGGAACAAGGTGCAACGTCAAGGATGGGAAATAGCGCCCCCGCGCGGTTCACCTGTGAAGACACTTTCAATCACGCCTGTCAAAGGCCAACGATCTTGTTGCATGTATATAAAACATGCAGCACGCCTCATTTCTTCATCTGCAAGCAGTTTGCCGAGCTTTAAACAAAGCATTGGAGGAGCCAACATGTGTTGCACCATGTTCCCCTCGTTCAGGGAACATTGGTTATGGTGCATAACCTGCAGTTCCCTTTCAAAGGGTCACTACGGTGCTACGTCAAGGATGGGAACATACCATCACATCCCAGAATTGCATAAGCAGAGAGTGTAGGCCTTATGCTGACAGCAAGAGCAAGTTCAACTCTTTTGTGAAGAAAGCACAGCCTGGGTGACGTCACATGTTGTGACATCCAAGCTGTAGAATTTAATGAAAGTGTTGGAAGATGTCCAGGATGTCTTAGCAGCAGAACATATTTCTGCTACAGGAACATCCCTAAACAGGGCCCAGGATATGGCTAGGCCTCTCGTTTGATGTGCGTGCACCCCACTGGGTGCTGGTTTGCCCATACTGCTTGCTGTAAGCTTTAAAAATAGCCTCAGTGACCCAGTGGGAGAGGCGTTGTTTTGACAAAGCTTTTCCCATAGCAGGTTTAGCAAAGCACACAAACAGCTGATTAGTTTTGCACCAGCTCTTCATCTTCTCTATGTAAATGCGTAATGCACGAACAGGGCAGAGCGTGTTCATATGCTTCTGTTCCACAGTAACAACTGGAGGTGGAGGAAAAGCTGAGAGCTGAAAAGATAAACTCTTATATGAAGGAGAGAGGACCTTTGAGACGTAGGCCGGGTTTGGGCGCAACATCACTTTAGAGCTGTCAGGTGCAAACTGAGTGCACATCTGATGCACAGAAAGGGCATGAAGGTCACCCACTCGCTTTGCAGAGCATAGAGCCAGAAGGAGAGCTGTTTTATAAGATAAAATATCTATATTCACACTCTCGAGTGGCTCAAACGGGGTGTCACAGAGAGCATGCAGTACCAGGTTCAGATCCCACTGTGGTGCTATATTTCTGCTAGGAGGCCTCAAATGCAGCACTCCCATCATGAACCGGATCACGAGGGGGTGGGAGCTGGGTGACTCCCCCCCCAGCCTTCATGACATGCAGAAATAGCAGATAAATAGACTTTAATAGTAGAGAAGGACCGACCTTTCTCCACTAAGTCCTGTAGAAAAGTGAGGATCTGAGGAATAGTGCTGGAAAATGAAATACAATTTCTCTCCTGGCACCAGGTCTCAAAAACACGCCATTTTAATGCATATATATATATGCAAGACGTCTTGCAGTTCTGCTTGGGGGCCACGTACAAGACGGGTTGTTACCGGGGGATCACAGCGGGAGTGCAGCCAGAAGTTGCGCAACCTCTTTTCACTCAACGGGGGGTAAAAGACGTAAGACAGAAGTATAAACCAGGCTTTAGATGTCGGATGGACACTCAGCTAACGTGGAGAAGCAGCTCCGACAGACTTTTCTGGATGGGCTACACGCTAACGAGCGCTAACGAGCGTAGGCCTAATGGCGGTGGCTAACAACAGCTAACGTGGACAGCTTGTTTGGATGAACAAACACTGCGGAGAAACAGCTTTCGGTAAGTTTATTAAAGTAAACTCTTTTTATGGCTTCAAATGTATGGACTTAACAAGCTAACAGTCCTTCCTCTAAACAGTTTGGACCGCGTTAGAGCAGCAGAATGTATGGAGCTCCGACGTGCTCGGACGTGCTAACAGACGAGACAAGCTTGATCAGCTCAAAGTAAGAAATTATATTTTTATTTATCTGTTTTGTACTGTACCTGTAAAGTACTGTTTTTTTTTTTTATTATAGGGTGTGTTAGGATAGCCGAAGCGCTTGGTAACTTCATTACCTACATGTACGTGTTCAGTGTCGGCTCCTGTGTTATATAAAGGTCTGTACGGACTTACGAGATTTTCGTCTTACGAGATACTCGGAGGAACGGAACTCGCTCGTAAGTCGGGGACTACCTGTATATATATATATATATATATATATATATATATATATATATATATATATATATATATATATATATATATATATTGTGGGAGTGGTGGCGCAGAGGTTAAGAAGGTGAGCTTGTGATCGGAAGGTCGCCGGTTCAAGCCCCGGTACCGACAACATCAAAGATGTGGGTGGGATAAGTGAAGCGGTCACACTTGTCTCCACCCTCATCTGCCCCACTCTGGGCCCTTGAGCAAGGCCCTTAACCCACACCATCTGCTCCCCCGGGAACCCTAGATATCAGCTCTCTGCTCCACACAGAGGGCTGTGGTTGCTCGGTGGTCTGTGGTTGTGTCAGGAAGGGCATCCGGCGTAAAAACAACTGCCAAATCTTCGTGCGACCAGTTCGCTGTGGCGACCCCTAACGCAGGGAAAAAGCCGAAAGAAGAAAAAAAAAAAAAAAATAATAATAATAATATATATAATAATATAATAATAATGAATTCAATTTATAACGCACTTTTCATTAGTGAAAATCTCAAAGTGCTACACACATTGAATGCTACACACATTCATACACCGGTAGCGGCAGACTACCATGCAAGGTGCTTTCCAGTCCTACCGGGAGCAACTCGGGGTTAAGTGTCTTGCCCAAGGACACAACGACACATGGTGTGGGGAACCGGGATTCGAACCGCCAACCTTCCGATCGGGGGACGACTGCCATTACCACTACGCCACGGCCGCCCCATATATATATATATATATATATATACATATATATATATATATATATATATATATATATATATACATACATATATATATATACATACATATATACAGTGGCGGCTCGTGGACTTTCCAAAAGGGGGGGCTATAACTCCAAAATAGTATATATCAGTGGCGGGCCGTGCATTTCACACCTAGGCCTTCAGTAGTGCTCTGTCTGAATCAATCCAAGCCTCAATAACTATTTTATGGCTATAAACTTCTACTACAGGTACAGCTGCGACACACATAAAAAAGCATCAAAAATAACCTGATAAAACTGCAATATTATTTAGGAATATAGCAACATTTTACTCACCAAAAATCCTGATTATTTGTTATTACACTGTCTTTAATATTATATTAATAATTGATAATAAATATTTAATATCCCCAGGTAATAATTTGAGGTCACAGCTTCTGTTATGATCTTGTCTGATATTAGACAGAGTTTTGTGTGAGACAATAAAAAGATGGCAAAAATGCTGAACAGGACACATTAATGTATTATAAAATTATAAAATGAATAAATAAAATTAAATTAAAATTAAAAATGTTAGTTGAACCTTTGAAATTTTGAGTTTTTTTTAAACACAAAGACAATTTACAGACATATGAAAGGGAAAAAAACAAGATATAAAATGAAAGGTAGCAGATGAAAAAAAATCATATTTGCTCCTTCTTAAAACAAAATAAATTCAAACAATCAATTCAAACAATAATTATCTATAAATAATATAACAAAACTCACCAGATTGTGTGGAACAAACTAGCAGTTATTTTGGGACATGCAGAAAGTTGTACCATGATGTGTCACTGCTGAATCAGGCCATTCTTCTTAACACATGAGCTTTCTACTTCGCGTTGTTTCCAGCAGCAAACACCGCGGTAAAGTTAGTTTGAAGTTGGACGGAGCAACGCAGCGCTAGGGCTGTGCGATATGACGATATATATCGTGGGGACGATAGAAACGTGTCTATCGTGCTACTTTCCTTCTATCGTCTCTATCGTGATAAATAAGAATAAAAAAATAACTGTCGCAAATAAGCTTCATATTGTGGTTTTGCGAGATGACGGCGCGGCTTTATGTTTGACGCACGCGCGGGTTTGCGACACATGCTTTACGTGGTTAAACTCGAGAGCAACAGAGACGCAGGCGCATGAAGCCGGTGTCTCAACCATAGATCTCAACAAGGAGAAAACAGCTGCACAGGCAGCCCAAGAAGAATAACTTTTACCAAAAAGAGGGGGAAGCTCACCTTGTTAGCTTCCATTATTTCGCTCCGCTGAAACTCTGAGACAAAATGGGTCCAGAGGACACGAACCCAGAGTCCAACCGAGTCCGAACTCGGGTCCAGTTAACCAATACAAAACAGACCAGAGACACAACAGAACCGCAATCAAACGCAACGTTTTCTCTTTTCTGTTTCTTGCTTTGTTTACTCAAACTTCAGAGCGGATTTCTTCTTCGTGAGTTTCATTAGCAGCTGTTGTTTTACCGCCACCTGCAGGAAAAATTTGGACCAAAGTAGAAAAGGAGTTGTTTGTTTGTTAGTTTATTCATTTTATAAAATGAAATACAACAATTAACGTATTCATAATAGAAAAAAAATAATAAAATGAAAGGTAGCAGATGAAGAATAAATCTTATTAAATCTGCTCCTTATTCATCTAATAACAGTTCAAACAATATTTTCTATAATAACAAAATAAGTAAATAACTCAGTCAATTTTCAATTCACATATATCACACATTAAATTAGATTCATTTATATTTTTTTAGCAATTCATTTTTTACCAGTTTCTTAAATACAAGGAATGATTTGGCTTCCTTAACATTTGTCATTTGGCATTAAGTCATTCCATAATCGTACTCCTTGAATTAAGGTAGATCTAGTTTCTACTTTGGTCCAAATTTCCTTGTTCTTTTTGTTCACATTCTTATAAATGTAACTATCTGTAGTAAAATAATAAAATAAAAAAACTTTGGTCCAAATTTTTGCTGTACACACACACACACACACATCGTGTTGTATATATCGTGATATATATCGTTATCGTGATATAAAAAAGTCCATATCGTGATATATGATTTTTTCCATATCGCCCAGCCCTACGCAGCGCTGAAGACACGCTGACACGGAGCTTGAATATCCAACGTCCAACTTGAAACTAACTTCACTGCGGTGCAGCAAACAGTAAACAAAGTCCGTTTTCTCTCTTTCTACCTTTCAGGTCGTGTGACCGGACATTACATCCAATAACACAGCAAGTTTGGACCATTGCAAAACTGTAAAAACCTACTTAGATTCTAAAAAAAAATTAGCGAAAAAGCTTACTGTATTTTAATGGCCAGCCCCAGAGCCTCTGGCCAGCCCGAACCGACTATCAACTTCCGCGCCGCGGGTGTGACGTCACACGTTGACTATCCAATCAAAGCGGGTGAATAGCTGACATTTCTGTGTTGGTTGAATCCTGTGGCTGTGGGCTGACCCTGGGCTGAACAGAATTAGCCCCAATGAGCCGCAATACGAAGGGGCGTGGCAAGATGTCTGTCAATCATTCTGAACCATGAAGGAACAGTGACAAGACGGGGCTGTCAGAATTTAGCCCTTTGGAACGACCCTGGGATTTTTCCCAGGTGGTTTGACACCAGTTTTGTTGTAAATTTAACAAAATGTGACATTATTTCTAAAATGTACTAATTTTGAAGTTGTTATTTTGAAGTTGTTTATTTTAAAATATTTATTGTAAATGCCAGGAGGGAGGGCTTAGCCCTCCTAGCCCACTGATACCAGCCGTCACTGTATATATATATATATATATATATATATACATATATATATATATATATACATACAGTATATATATGTATATATATATAGATCGATAGATAGATCGATCGATAGATCGATATATGGATAGCTTTATTTGTCCTTGTAGGGAAATTAGTTTGCAACATTGTCAGCAGGCATTGTCAGCAGGCATTGACATAAAGGACATACTTATACAAACATGACATTAACATGACATTAACATCCAAAGATGTTTGAGCTCAGTAATTCATGATATGTTTGTATTATTTAATGATTTAATTGCTTGTGGTATGAAAGAAAATTTTGTTCTGTTTCTTGAGAATAAAGGAAGGCCGTACCTTCGCCCTGAAGGAAGCAACTCAAATGAGGATCTTAGGGGATGTGTGTTGTCTGCTATAATCTTGTTTGCCTTCCTCATAACTCTCTCCATGTATATTTTTTCCATACTTGGCAGAGGGGTCCCTAGCAGTTTGCTGGCTGTAGTTACTATACTTCTCAGTGATTTCTTCTGAGCCTCTGTAGCATTGCCAAACCAACAGATGTTACAAAACGTTAAAATACCTTCAATAAAAGCAGAATAAAACATTAAAAGCATCGAGTTATTGACTCTAAAAGAACCCAGTTTCTTTAACCCTTGGATGCATGAACGACCAATACCTACATTCTTCCATGAGTGGGGTCAAAAATGACCCCAATTAGAATCAATGTGTTTTTGCAATGAATTTAAATGATGTCTTTAATTTTGGTCAAAGGCAATTATATTTATTATAGTTGGGTCAACAAAAGACTGATTTTACATTTAACATGCTTATTCATAACTTTTTATAACTTTTTTTCACACAAAATAACATCAAAAATCTTCAAAAATTATTGCTAGAATGTCCATCTGTCTGAAGGACAAAAAAGAGAATGAACATACGACCAGAACACTGTACACTCACATGTGCCCACACAAACATCTTTTCTCTATTCACTGTGTGCAGTTGTCACAAACTATTTGCTTTTGGCTGTGACCATTGCACACTGTAGTGCTGCATTTCCTGCACCAATTGGTGGCTTTGCGGTCTTTGTTTCTTGGACACATCTGACACCTCTTTCTCTTCTGTTGGCCCTCTGTGCCTCTCTCCTGTTACTTGTTTGCAACTTTTGTCACTCCACATCTTCCAATTGCTTCAGTGATGTCGGTTGGTAGGTTCAGGGTACCTTGGGTTGTGTAGAAAACTCCCAAAGAGCATACACATTGATACATTTCAGTTCTTCTCACTTTGTGCAAGAATGGTCACTCCAATGAAGGCCATGAGCTCCTCTTGCTTACATTTTTTCACTCTTTTCCTCTGCTTATTGCAGCTCTTCTTCCCTCCATGTTTGTTCATGTCAACATCTCTTGATATACTATCCATCCATCCATTATCTTTTACCCACTTCTTTCATTTTTGGGTGACGGGGGTCGCGGTGCCCATGTCCAGCAATCACTGTGCGAGGGGCAGTGTACACCCTGGACGGGTCGCAAGTCTATCACGGGGCCACATAGAGACAAACCACCATTCATTCTCTCACTCACACCTAGGGACAATTTTAGAGGTACCAATCAGCTAGGCATGTAACAGTACAAGTGGGTGTACCGAACCGTTTCGGTACAACACGTTCGGTTCGGTCCACCTGCGTACCGTTTCGGTTATTTTTTTCACGCATTAAATGTTTTTAACGGGAGAATATATGCGCGCGGAACTAAAAATCCCTAGGCATGTTTCAGCACGGCGCTATTATTTGTTGCATAGCCCCCTTGCAGCACGAGGGCTGTGTCTCAATTCAGGGGCTGGGTCCTCATGAGTGCGCATTTGTCGGCCGCATACGTCATTGCCCCGCGCGGAGGACTGTCCCAATTCGAAGACTCCTCCTCATGCGGCCGAGGAATGCGGCCTACTTCCTGCCGAAATCGAAGGATGCATCCGTGGAACCTTCAAGACGGAGGCTATCCCAGAATTCATAGCGCCAGCAGAGATTTCGCGGGGGGGTGGGACTTTCTGCGTGCAGGGTCGGGGCTGCTGCGTGTTGTTGAGTCATCAGCTCGTTCTGACAACAACCTCAGCGCGAATATTCATTCAACCTTTATTTAGTCATCTCAAACAACCTCAGCGCGAATATATCTCATTAAAATTTTACTACCGAAACAACTAAAAAAAATGTGTTCGCTGAATATATATTAGTGTTTCTGAGTTTACTGTTTTTGAAGAACTGATTACAAATCAGATTATTTTACACGTGCGTAGCAAGGATTTTCTGAGGGGCGATCTGTTAAAACCCAGAGTGGACCTATGAAAAGCAAGTTGTCCAGTAGCTCAATTGGTTAAGCATCCTGCGGTTGGCGCGTAGAGCTTTTTCTCGAAGCTGGTTCGAATCTCACTCGGTACGGTTAAAACTTATTTTACGTTTGTCTTTTATTGGATTAAAAAAAAGAAGGAGTTTCACAAACTCCTTCTTTTTAATCTCAGTCCTCATTTTTTTATCCAATAAAAGACAAACGTAAAATAAGTTTTAACCGTACCGAGTGAAATTCGAACCAGCTTCGAGAAAAGTATCTCTGCGCCAGCTGTGGGATGCTTAACCAATTGAGCTACTGGGCAACTTGCCTTTCATAGGTCCACTCTGTCTTTCAAACGATTGCCCCTCAGAAAATCCTTGCTACGCACGTGTAAAATAATCTGATTTGTAATCAGTTCTTAACAAACAGTAAACTCAGAAACACTAATATATATATTCAGCTAACATATTTTTTGTGGCGTCCCTTCTCTTTCCACACACACACCAAGCGTGCACACTTCCCACCCATTTCAAGAGAACGCCTACCCACTTCAATGCCGGCTCTCCGGAAGGCTAGACCGTCCCATTTCAGCAGTTTCGTCCAGCCCACCCGGCCTTGTGAGTGCGTGGCCTACTCGGCCCAGCTAGGCTGGGTCCTCATGAGGACGCAGCCCCTGAATTGAGACGCAGCCGTCGAGGAGGAGGAGCAACGTAGCATGCTAACTATGGCTACAAACAAGCCGGAGCTTGAAGATCCTCCCAGCTCGTTGTGCTCGCCTGTTTGGGAACATTTTGGCTTTCCTGTTAAAACTCACGATGGGGAAAGACAAGTTGACAAATCCAAAGCTGTGTGTCGTCATTGTTTCACCGAGGTTGGATATGCAGCAGGCAACACGTCTAACTTATTAACGCATTTGAAATGACATCATCCAAATGTGAACGTCTCAGCCACAAGGAAGAAAAGCAGCCTGGTTCAAACACCGATAACAGCAGCATTTAAACAGCCTTTATCAGGTCAGTCAGATCGCTTCAAATCAATAACACAAGCTGTTGGAGTGTTTATCGCGTTGGATCTACGTCCGTATTCTGTTGTTGAAGGCACCGGCTTTAAACATATGATTAAAGTTCTTGAGCCCCGTTACAACATCCCATCACGTCAACCTTTTAGCCAAAAAGTCGTACCAGCGCTTTATGAAAAAGCTAAAAGTGAAATTGTCAACAAGCTATCGAGTGTGCCAGCTGTGTCTCTCACCACGGATGGATGGACATCGCGTGCAACAGAGAGTTATTTAACTCTAACTGTACACTATATTACACCAGAGTGGGAGATGGCGAGTCACGTTTTGCAAACGAGGGCCTTTTATGATCAGCACACTAGCACAAATCTTGCTGAGCACCTGAAGGAGGCGGTGCATGAATGGAAGCTGGAGAGACCTGGGATTACATTTCCTGTTACAACTGACAACGCAAAAAACATCATCAATGCTGTAAAAGAAGCAGGGCTGGGTCCTCAGATAGGCTGTTTTGCACATACCATTAACTTGGCTTCCCAAAAGGCAACAAACATTAATCAGGTGTCAAGATTATTGGGCAAAGTCAGGAGGGTTGTTGCATTTTTTCACAGAAGCACCACAGCTGCCAACATCCTGGAGTGTAAACAAGAAATGCTCAATATTCCAAAACATGCACTCATTCAAGATGTTCCCACCCGCTGGAACTCCAGTTATGACATGATTGAAAGATATCTGGAACAGCAAGCAGCCATATATTCTGCACTAACAGAAAAAACTCTCAAAAGCAAAGGTGTTTACACCCTCAATGAAGAGGAGGTGGCAATGGCAGAGGAACTGATCGAGGTTCTTAAACCTCTAAAAACTATCACAACGCTGATGAGCACTGAAACAAGAGCTTCTGTGTCAATGATACTCCCCCTGAAAGCCACTGTTCTCCACTCCATGGGACCAAAACAAGAAGACAGTCCAGTTGTGAGAGATGTGAAGGTTGCTGTCACAAAAAACTTGGAGGACAGATACTCCATGGGCTATGACTTTTTGCATAAGTGCACAGCCCTGGACCCCAGATTTAAAGCCCTGCCACATATGGATGACGATGAGCGAGAGAGGATCTTCAACCACCTCATAACTGAAATGATGACCATACAAGAAGAGGTATGTTTATTGTATTATGATCTAATTAACTTTATACATTTAAAAATATAATCTTATTAAAAAAAATAACCTCTTTGCAGTCTGCGGATGTCACCGAGATAGCAGCTGAGCCATCTTCCTCTTCAGGGAAATCATCTCCCCCTCCAACTAAGAAATCTGCAATGACTGAACTCTTTGGTGAACTTTTCCAGGGACAGGTGGAAAGTAGCAAGTCCCTTTTGGAGCAGGTCCAAGAAGAAGTCCGTGAGTACAGAGCTTCAGGGTGCCCTTCACTTGAAGCTGACCCTCTTCTTTGGTGGAAAGACAATGAGGCCAAATACAGACACACTGCAAAATTAGCAAAGCGCTACCTCTCTATTCCTGCTACCTCTGTTGCTAGTGAGCGAGTTTTCTCCACCGCTGGAGATATTGTCACTGCAACCAGATCTATGCTTTTGGCAGAAAATGTGGGCAAGTTGATCTTTTTGGCCAAAAACTTGATTAGATTTTTTTTTAAAAGGCGTTCAATACAGAAACAACTGGACTTTATTTGTAACAGAAGACGTTTCGCTTCTCATCCGAGGAGCTTTCTCAATTCTCCTCGGATGAGAAGCAAAACGTCTTCTGTTACAAATAAAGTCCAGTTGTTTCTGTATTGAATGCCTTTTTTTGATTTAACATGTCCTGGATGACTGTGAATCTTCACCAGCTTAAAACTTGATTACCCTGTAGTTAGATGATGATTGTGAAACGGTCTGTTGCTGCTTATTGTTCTGGTTCTGACTGTTATTGTAGTTAAGATTTTTATTAGTATAGTTTATTTTTTGTAAAGAGTGACGTTTATTTAAAATATCACCCAAATGGGTCCATCCATCCATCCATTTTCTTCCGCTTATCCAGGGTCGGGTCGCGGGGGTAGCAGCCTAAGTAGGGAGGCCCAGACTTCCCTCTCCCCAGCCACTTGGAGCAGCTCCTCTGGGGGAATCCCAAGGCGTTCCCAGGCCAGCCGAGAAACATAGTCCCTCCAGCGTGTCCTGGGTCTTCCTCTGGGTCTCCTCCCGGTGGGACATGCCCGGAACACCTCACCAGGGAGGCGTCCAGGAGGCATCCTAACCAGATGCCCGAGCCACCTCAACTGGCTCCTCTCGATGTGGAGAAGCAGCGGCTCTACTCCGAGTCCCTCCCGGATGACTGAGCTTCTCACCCTATCTCTAAGGGAGAGTCCAGACACCCTGCGGAGAAAACTCATTTCAGCCGCTTGTATCCGAGATCTCGTTCTTTCGGTCACAACCCAAAGCTCATGACCATAGATGAGGGTGGGAACGTAGATCGATCGGTAAATTGAGAGCTTTGCCTTTTGACTCAGCTCTCTCTTCACCACGACAGACCGGTACAGCGCCCGCTTCACTGCGGACGCTGCACCTATCCGCCTATCGATCTCACGCTCCAGTTTTCCCTCATTCGTGAACAAGATCCCGAGATACTTAAACTCCTCCACTTGGGGCAGGACCTCCTCCCCGACCCGGAGAGGGCATGCTACCCTTTTCCGGCTCAAGACCATGGCCTCGGATTTGGAGGAACTGATCCTCATCCCGGCCGCATCACACTCGGCTGCAAACCGCTCCAGTGAAAGTTGTAGATCACGATCTGATGAAGCCAGTAGGACCACATCATCTGCAAAAAACAGAGAAGCGATTCTAAGGCCACCAAAACGGATCCTCTCAACACCTTGGCTGCGCCTAGAAATTCTGTCCATAAAAGTTATGAACAGAATCGGTGACAAAGGGCAACCTTGGCGGAGTCCAACTCTCACTGGAAACGAGCCTGACTTACTGCCGGCAATGCGGACCAAGCTCTGACACCGGTCGTACAGGGACCTAACAGCCCATATCAAAGGGCCTGGTACCCCATACTCCCGGAGTACCCCCCACAGAACCCCCCGAGGGACGCGGTCGAATGCCTTCTCCAAGTCCACAAAGCACATGTAAACTGGTTGGGCAAACTCCCACGCACCCTCCAGGACCCTGCTGAGGGTGTAGAGCTGGTCCAGTGTTCCACGACCAGCACGAAAACCACACTGCTCCTCCTGAATCCGAGGTTCGACTATCCGACGGACCCTCCTCTCCAGAACCCCTGAATAGACCTTACCAGGGAGGCTTAAGAGTGTGATCCCCCTATAGTTGGAACACACCCTACGGTCCCCCTTTTTGAATAGGGGAACCACCACCCCAGTCTGCCAATCCAAGGGAACTGCCCCCGATGTCCACGCGATATTGCAGAGTCGCATAAGCCAACACAACCCCACAACATCCAGAGCCCTAAGGAACTCAGGGCGAATCTCATCCACCCCCGGAGCCTTGCCACCGCGGAGCTTTTTAACCACCTTGGCGACCTCAGCACCAGAGATTGGAGAGCCCGACCCAAAGTCCCCAGGCTCCGCTTCCTCAGTGGAAGACGTGCCAGTAGGATTGAGGAGGTCTTCGAAGTATTCCGCCCACCGACTCACAACATCCTGAGTTGAGGTCAACAGCACGCCATCCCCACCATAAATGGTGTTGGTCGCGTACCGCTTTTCCCCCCTGAGATGCCGGATGGTGGACCAGAATCGCCTCGAAGCCGTACGGAAGTCATTCTCCATGGCCTCTCCGAACTCCTCCCACGCCCGAGTTTTTGCCTCAGCAACCACCCGAGCCGCATGCCGCTTGGACTGTCGGTACCTATCTGCTGCTTCCGGGGTCCCACAGGCCAAAAAGGCCCAATAGGACTCCTTCTTCAGCTTGACAGCATCCCTCACCGCCGGTGTCCACCACCGGGTTCGAGGGTTGCCACCACGACAGGCACCAACAACCTTGCGGCCACAACTCTGATAAGCTGCCTCGACAATAGAGGCGCGGAACATGGCCCACTCGGACTCAATGTCCCCCGCCTCCCTCGGAACGTGTTCAAAGCTCTCCCGGAGGTGGGAGTTAAAGCTCCGTCTTACGGGAGACTCTGCCAGACGTTCCCAGCAGACCCTCACAATACGTTTGGGTCTGCCAGACCCAAATGGGTCGCTTGTTTAAAATATCACCCAAATGGGTCGCTTTTATTTATTTTTATACAAAGGTTTTGTTTAAAATATCACCCAAATGGGTCGCTTTTATTTATTTTTATACAAAGGTTGTTTTGTTTAAAATATCACCCAAATGGGTCGCTTTTATTTATTTTTATACAAAGGTTGTTTTGTTTAAAATATCACCCAAATGGGTCGCTTTTATTTATTTTTATACAAAGGTTGTTTTGTTTAAAATATCACCCAAATGGGTCACTTGTTTAAAATATCACCCAAATGGGTCGCTTTTATTTATTTTTATAAAAAGGTTTTGTTTAAAATATCACCCAAATGGGTCGCTTTTATTTATTTTTATACAAAGGTTTTGTTTAAAATATCACCCAAATGGGTCGCTCGCTTTTATTTATTTTTATACAAAGGTTTTGTTTAAAATATCACCCAAATGGGTTGCTTTTATTTATTTTTATACAAACGTTATATTGTTTAAATAAATATTTTTTAAATCTTTATTTTTGCCTTTTTTGTACCGAAAATAAACCGAACCGAGCCCTCCTTGAAACTGAACCAAACCGAAATGTGATTTTAGCGTACCGTTACACCCCTACCGAACCGTAATGTGATTTTAGCATACCGTTACACCCCTACCTGTTAGAGAACAAACATGTGGTTGGTGGAGGTCTGATGTGAAGCTCCTGCTCCTACACAGAAAAACACACACACAGTCACGAGACTAGATTATCCAAGCACGCGACGACACGTAGCTGCTAACAGCTACAGATGTTAACAGCTACACATGCTAACAGCTACACATGCTAACAGCTACACATGCTAACAACTACAGACGTTAACAGCTACATATGTTAACAGCTACAGATGCTAACAGCTACACATGCTAACAACTACACATGCTAACAGCTACACATGCTAACAACTACAGATGTTAACAGCTACAGATGTTAACAGCTATAGATGCTAACAGCTACACATGCGAACAGCTACACATGCGAACAGCTACACATGCTAACTACAGACGTTATTTTTATTTTATTTTTTGTTTTTTTTTGTTGTTTTTTAATTATTCATAAAAAACAAGTACAAAAAAATCTTACAATGACAAACATGGCTCGAGACTTAAAGGTGCCGTCGGCAGTTTCTGGAGAACGCTGGGACTTAGAAACATTTTCAACAGGGAAAAGCATTCTGCTCCCTCCCCCTCAGAGCCATATATGGATCTGAGGGGGAGCCACAGTCCGTACTTCTGCTGAACTTGAGTTCTGCTCCCCCTGCTGCATGTCCGCTCGGAGCCGCTTCAATATTCTGTGTTTATATGTTAACAAAACGTTCTAAAAAATAAAATAAAACCATGAAGCGCTAGTCCAGCACACCAGAAGACCAGGAAATCTTCAGAGCCTCAGGCAGCCACGTTGAACCCTACTTTAATACATAGTTCCCATGTGACGTAACATCTGTGGAATTTCCGGGTTGACCCTCATGCGTGGAGGCGGAACGCTACGAGAGCAGCAGTCATTGCAGTCTACTATGGAAGGCCAGCTGGGTCATTTTCTCGTGAAAATTACATGTTACATCGACACGTTAATGACGTGTAAACAACGTGTAAACAACGCGTCAAATACGCGTCAAATTCGCCTAAAAAAATGACGCGTAAACGACGTGTAAACAACGTGTAAACAACGTGTAATTAACGCGTCAAAGACGCGTTAATTACGTGTCATTGACACGTCGAAATTTCACATGCATTTGACGCGTTTATCAACGTGTCAACAACGTGTAAAGTACGCGTTGTTTGGTTAAGACGTAAACAACATCTGTTTATGTCCCTCTTGGGTAACTTCACTTCCTGACGGCTTCATTCGCGTCTCTTCTCATTGGCTGTCAGGTCCAGGGCTAAACCACTTCAGCAAAACAGAGGGGTGATTCCAAGGTCCAGGGCTAACGAAGCACTTAACAGAGATGTAAACAGACTGAGAAACTACATTTCAGCTTATATTTTACTTTTAAAAAAGCCAGATGTTTCTTTTACTGTTTAATGAAGTTATTAATAAATCTAATAAGTGTTTAATTAACCTGTTTCTGTTTCCTATTTCTGACCAACGGCTTATATGTAAAGTAATATAAGTGTAAAATGTTTTTATACTAATGTGAAAAAATGTAACGTCACATAGTTAGATATGTAAAGTAATAATATACATATACATACATACATATAAATATATATTTATATTTATATATATATAAACATATACAGTAGTCACATCATAATTTACACCTTATGTTTGCATGTAAATACAATGGCGCCGTCCGTGTATTTTCTCACTTTACTTGTAGTTTAAAAATTATAAAAACTAAAGAGCCTACAGTATTTTTACAGTCATTTTAGTTAAAATAAATGTATCCAAAAAAAAAACTAGTGTCACAAATAATCGCCTCCTATTTCTGATCAACGGCTTATATGT